>CAJNOI010000181.1:25983-117480 GCA_905250115.1 Adineta steineri
GAACAATCTGATCCAAGTGATGAATCAGCAGAAGAAGATGGTGATGACAATAATGAAGATAATAATGTACAAATAGATAATACAAAGAAAAATGATTTAAATATTACACCATATGATGAATCTAAAACAGAAGAACTTTGGAAGAATTTTACAAGTAGTACAAAATCATCAGATACTCCAAAGATAACAACAACAACAACAACAGAAGTAGAAAAACCAAAACAAATAACTAAAATACTTGATTATGCCGGTGAAAAAGTAATTGTACCTGTTACAACACCAGCAACAAATTCATCTTTAAAACGACCAGCTTCATCAGCAGCAACATCTAGTTCTTTACTCGATCGTCTTGGCATCGGTAAAAAGCAAAAATTATCAACATTAGAAAAATCTCGTCTCGACTGGTCTAATCATAAAGAATCTGAAGCATTAACAGATGATTTAGATTCTCATCGACGAAGTAAAGATTCATATGTTGAAAGGAAAGCATTTCTACAACGTTCGGAAGTTCGTGAACATGATCATTATTTAACCAATGTAAAAAAAAAATAAATTTGTTATACTATTAGTCAATAAAACATATTTTGATAAAATCTCAAAATATCTCTTGTGTAAATAAAATCATATAGTCAATTTTGTATATATATTTGTTTAATATTTTAAGCGTTCTTAAATTAGATATATTATTCTAGCAACACTTACAAAACTATTCAGCTAATTTAAATACTTTATCAATTCGTTGAAGGGGTTTGAGCTGATACAATAGGATTAGATAGTGAATGTCCTACTTAAATAAGATTCAAGTTTTCTTTTTTATAAATGAATATCATGTATGTATTTTCTAAGTATTAAATCCAACTTATGTATATACGGTGTGGGTGTGCGTATCTGTGCGCAACTCACATCCACCTTAATATAAAAGTTTTTCTTAACATCAACATGAGTTTTTTAATAAAATAAATTTTTAATCTTCGTTTATCAATGTATAATATTTGAAAAATAAATCAGATATACTTTTCAAATTCATAAAATAATATTCATACATGTTTAGTTTTTATTGCATGAAGGAGATATTAAAAATAAAGATAAAATCATTTTTGATTAAGTCTTATTCCTAATTTCATTAATAAAAATCTATACTGATAGATTTTTGAAATATAAATCATAAATCTTCTTCAATAAAAAAAATAAAATATTGATAAGCATATATTTTGTATCGTAGAAGTTTTACTAATAATTTATTATCTTTCTTTTTTTATTCAAAACAACAAAAAACAAATTGAAATTATCTTTTAAAAATAGTCTTTACATGAACATTGTCCATTTTTATAGAAATGATGAATTCGATTTGCATCATGAACAATAATATCACGTCGACGAATTAAAGCAATTAATTTTGTTGCTCGATCTATGCAAAAACAATAAATAAATAAATAAATGAAAAAGAAAAAGTGTATAATACAAATGATTATGCACTTACGACAATCTGTACAAACACGAAGATTTTTAGTTAATTGTATTCGTGATGTATTAGGATTTGCAACAAAATTTTATGCTATTGCAAGTCGTTCACCAGTCTTGATATACAACGTGGATCATATTTGTGACCATGCTTGATAAGTTCTTTAGAAATTTTATTGATTTCATCATAGATTTCTTTTGATCGTGGATGAGATTCATCATGAGCTCGGAATTCCTTAATAAAATTATTTGATATTATTTGTAAATAAGAGTATTAGTACAATTCTAAAACTTACATAGGCTTGCCTATTGACAACAGTTTTTAAAAGACCAATTTTCTTCTTACCTGATTGAATCAATTTTTTTTTAATATAAAATGCTTTGTCGAATTCACCACATGATTGATAAACATTGCCAAGAAGAACTGATGCTGATGTTGATGGATTCTGGAATTTTGGAAAAAGTTCTTTGATCCGATAATAAAACTTCTTCCCAGGTCGAACAATCCGGCACGAAAAAGACCGATTCCGTAGTATTCCGGAGATTTCACGGAAGCAATATTCCCGTTGAACGGATCCGGTCACCGGATTTCTGATATTTTCCCGGCGGGTTCCGCTCAGAAATGGCGAGTTTCCTCAGGGATTCTGCCGAAAATTCATGGAATTCTGCTTCATGAATCATCGTCCTGGGTTGCACCAGATAATAATTTGAGCCGATGCTTTCAAAACTTGAATAATTGCTAAATTAGAAAATGTTTCTATTTTATTTTTTTTGTATTCATCAAATAATTCAAATACTTTTTTATATTGTATATTATCATTTAATAATTTCATTTGGCTGGCTAAATCACGATCAGGTCGAATACTTGACGAACTTTTAACAATAGTTATTAGAAATCGTAAACGATGATTTAATAATTTGTTCGACATGATATATTTCTCTCATCTAAAACTAAGTTTTAATTCTAAGTAACACATGTATATATTCATATTTTATTCGTATTGGATATATTTCGTAATCCAACCAAAGCTAGAAAATCAATCAAATAACGAAAATTATAATAAAATACATTTGTTTATCAGTTTCAAAAGTCTATGTAGATTATTCTCTACTAGTAATCAGAATTGAACGAGACATCTCAATCATAGACTAATATTTGTTGATCAAATTTCAAATCGAAAATATTAATTAATTCAACTTTAAATATATATTAATTACATTTATCTTAGAAGATGCCGCTCTCGTATAATACACATGTCATTGATAGGGTGTAGGTGTAGATAACATGGCAACATCCACACCCTTCAATAAAAAAAAAATATTCATAATCGTAGAAAATTTACTAATTATTCATTATTTTTCATTCTGTTTTTATTGAAAACAAAAAAACAAATAGTAACAAAAGAAAAAAGAGTTGAAGTTATATTTCAAAAATAGTCTTTACATGAACATTGTCCATTTTTATAGAAATGATGAATTCGATTTGCATCACGAATAATTATTTCACATTGACGAATTGAAGCTATTAATTTTATTGCACGATCTATTAATAAAAATAAAATTAAAATAAAGGTGTTCAAAATGATGACTTACGACAATCACTACAAATACGAAGATCATTTGTTAATTGAATTCTTGTTGTATTTGGATTTGAAATAAAATTCCATGCAATTGCAAGTTTTTCACTATGTCCATTAAATACTGATTCAATAGTTTCACCTTCGTTCAATAGTCTTGATATACAACTTGGATCATATTTGTGACCATGCTTGATAAGTTCTTTAGAAATTTTATTGATTTCATCATAGATTTCTTTTGATCGTGGATGAGATCGATCATGAGCTCGAAATTTCTTTAAAAAATTCATTAGATATATTATTCTAATTGTAAGACTTACATAGATTTGTCCATTGACAACAGTCGTTGTGTGGCCAACTGTTTTCTTCAGACCTGATTGATTCAATTCCATTATAATATCGGATGCTTTATTAATTTTAGTAGATAATTCATCAACACCATCAAAAAGAATTGATACTGATATTGATGGATTTTCTATTTCAGGGAAAAGTTTTTTCATTTTTTCACCAATTTCTTTTGATAAAGGCTTATTCTTTTTAATCATTGCATTTGATAATAATGCTACTAAAATACAGATATACAATTCTATTTAAATTATCAAATGTTTGAGAGATACTAACGGTACATAGGTGATTGAGGTGAATGAGAAAGTTCAAATTGATCAATTAATTGTTTTGCTTCATCAAATAAAGATGTTCGACAAAGACACTCGATCTAAAAAAAGTAAAGGATAATCAAATAAAAATCAAATAATATTTTTAATACCATTGTTGTATAAATTCTTTCTGTTTTTGTTTGAATACTTTCAAAGATTGAACGAGCTTCAGACATAAGTCCTGGAGATGAACATGCATTTAAAATACAAATATTTATTGATTCATTGATTAGTTTTGATGGAATTTTATAATAAAGTTCAATTGCTTTAGTACCCATTCCATTGTAACCATAACAATTAACTATTCAAAAAGAAATAATAGAAACATTTCTATCGTTTTTTCTATTTTTGAAATCAAACAAACTCATTGATGCATATACAATTTGATCTGGTTGAGAAAATCTTCTGAAAATTTCTTCGGCTTTATCAACATATCCAACTCTACCCTAAATGAATTTATATAAATTAAAAAAAAATTTATTTTATTTTATTTTTGTCAACTTGCCCACAAATGAATTAATGCATTGGATATTTGATCATCAATAAGAATCGATTTGGGAATTTGTTCAATAATTAGTTTTGAAAATGAATAATCAGCACTTTGAGATAAAGCTTGAATAACATAAGTATAAATTCTAACAGTTCCTTCAATATTATTCATTTTCATTTCAGAAAATAAATCAAACGTTTTGGAAAATTTCTCATTTTCATTAAATTCATTCATCATTGTTTCATATATTGATACTGATTTATTTTTTGATTTCGAAAATAATAATTGGGTAAATTTGATATCATTACATTTCTTCTTAGCATCTAATAAAGAAGTTGAAAGTCGAGGATTTGACATGAAAGATTCAGGAATTTGTTTTGAAACTTTTTCTATTAAATTTAATCCTTCTGCATTTGCTAATTGAGCACAAGCATTAAATAGAAGAATAATAATAACTTCATCAGGATCTTTTATTTCATTGAAGAGATCAATCGCTTTCTTTGCTTCATTATTTTTAATATAACCTGAACAAAATAAAAAAATTTATTTAATAGATTTTAATTTAAACTATGATAAATTAAACCTTTCATCATTGCTTCATAGATTGACACAGATTTTTTTGTTAATGTGTCAAATAATAAACGAGCATCTTTTATATGATCACAATTGACTTTAAATAGAAAATAAATAAATGAGATGAATATATTTATGAATAAACTTACTATAGAAGTGAATTAATGATATTAATATATAAGAATCATTATTTATACGAGATGAAAGAAGATGATGAATATTTCTACCACGTTGAACATCATCTAAATGAATACATGCTTTTAAAGCTTGACTAATGGTTAAATTCGATAATGATTTAACATTATTTTTCTTGTACGTATCAAATAATTCAAGTGATTTATTAAATTGTTTATTATCATTTAACGATTTCATTTTCATGCCCAAATCAAAATCAGATTCAATTTTAGTCATTGAATGTTTAACAGAAATTATCAATGACGATAAACGAGAAGTTAATAAACGGTTTGACATCGAACTATGTATCATATTGACAAATTTTATTTAAAATAAAAAGAATGATAAGGAGAGATCGAATTTGGGTAATTTTAAAATGTGTTGTTCTCTTTACTATTTTAATTGGATATCATTATAAAACCAATCAAAATCATTTCATTTTAATAGTTAATTCAAGTTTTGTAGTTCTCAAAATAACGAAAAAAAGAGAGTTGAACATCAATTGATGTGTTTCTTGCTTTTGACGATTTCTTTATAAAACTCTATTATCTATTATTATAAGTATTTGCCTAGGTCGAATATTCATTTAAAACTTTATAGATTCGATACATAAGCAGTTGTTTAGTCTTATGCAGCTTTATATATACAAGTAATCAACTACGAACTTTAAGTCAACATTGAAATATCGTCTGCAATAACAATATAAAGTATCGTGTAGTGAAGTACAGGTAACTTAAAAATAATTAAGTCTAATTATTACAATTCAAGCGAACGAGATATTTCTTCAATCATCGATACATACTCACACAAGAGACATTGAAAATCTTTACTAAAGCATGATCACTAAAGGGTTATAAAAACATCATTTATTGCTTTGAATAAAAGGCAAGGACATCTCTTTTTTTTATAATTTCTTCACACTTTTGTCAATCTATCACAAACATACTTCATATATCCAAAATATTTCATAATTTATTATCTGATTTAGTTGAAATATTCAATTTTACTGTAACTAAAAAGGTATACGAAACAAAGTTGACATGTAGTATTATAATCTTTAATATTTGAAACAAATCATTCATTCATGTCGTAACACATGTACGATCATGCAATAGGTACATTAAATTAGCTATTATTACTTATTTAAGATAAATTATTTATATTTCACGCCATATACTTCAATAAAGACCTGTCAATTCTTTTAATTATTAAACATAGAGAGCATACATTGTTTGAGAACTATTTATATATTCATAAAAAAAACGGACTAATGCACTTGTCTGAAATTAAAGTGATGTAACCTTCAATTAGTTTTTTTCTTGCCACGGTTATTATAGTGATCGTACTTGTAATGTTAGTATCGATATAAAAAAAACAGTTTCTAGTCATATAGAAATAAATGATCGTTATTGATTATCATAATATTGTCATGTCTACCATCTTTTTTTTTAAAAACATATATATGATACTTATGCATGCAAGCACTGTTAGTCATTTGATCGTTATACATTAACGTCAAAATGATCAATATACAAATATAAAAGTTTATGAGAGAAGAGGTAATCGATTGAATTTCACTTAACTCGATATTGAATAGTTCACGTATTTCTGTCTCTTACTCATTTTTTTCTCTTCTTCTTCTGTTCTCTCTTTCATATAATAATGTCTCATTTTAATCGTCATCACTTCGTTCTTTGAAAGAAGAGAACAGAAAAAAAAATCAATGCGGAATAAAAGTAAATGTATGTAACGAGGAAACCAGTCACTACTCATTTCAATCATATAATAAGAGACGACGAGTTGCATGTATGTATGTTCGTTACTATAATTTTCTTTCTTGCGGCAGGTCAACTCCATTATTCTTTTTTTTACTCACAGCTATAGTGAGAGAAAGAAAGGATAATAACAATTGAGCTTCTACCTCGTCGTTTACTTGTGTACAAAAAGATCTAAGAGTTGGTTACATCAGTACATTTCGATATATAGTATTATATTATTTGCGCAATAGACGTAGACAGACATAGAAAAGAAAGAAAGAAAGAAAGAGAAATAAAAACAAGGACTCTCGTCATCGACAACGCATAAAATCATTCACATTTTTTTTTAGTATATTATGTTCTATTGACAAACTGTATGAATGCTTCCTCAATACGCACAACGTAAGTTATTCAAATGAAATTTTTTTTGATTTCATTATATTAAATAATAATGAAAAATTTATAGGTCAAAACGGAGGTGAAATAGCTATTTGGCTCTTAATTACAGTTGGTGCTCTTCTTATTCCTATTATTGTAATTGCCATTTGTTGTATACGGCGTCAGTAAGTATTGAGTTCTTTATTACTTGTTAGATGATTGTATTGAATCGAAAGAATTCTAAAGTAAAACATTATATTTACAGACATCGAAGTCACTTTTCTCGTTCAGTTCTCGTAAGTTTGCCTTTTTTTCAAATCGCTGCTTTCTTCTTTCTCTTGCTTATACTGATACATAATAATGTGTGATGATTATGCTAATTCACACAGAATAAACACATGTCCTTCAAATTATTCATTCATTCATTCACAGCTGTTGGCAAAATATTCCTGCTCGTCGTCCACCATCTTCTTTTGCTATTATTACTAACAATGATGAGTTACTAATTAATTCGAATTCATTACCACATCATATGTGGGATCCTTATGTATGTGAATGTAATCGAATAAAACAAAATGAGATTTATATATATGTTAGAGTTTTGTGTTCGATGTGTATTTGGTGTCGGTATCTTAGTTTTAATTTATTTGTTCACATTTTATTACATATATATCTTTTTGATTCTGCACATGTTTTTTTTAGTCTAAATTATGTTGATCTTTCATTAAATATTGTTTTTCTTTTCAGCTTAGCAAGAAGACCACACATAAAATTGATGGACAATCCATCCCTCCGTATGATGATGAATACGAAACGGGCAGAGTCCCTACGGTATATGATTTAAAAAAATTTATACATTTTTAAAAAATTCTTCCTCTGTTACGGATCTGTTTAGTTCGTATAATGGTCCCTACGTAGAATCAGGCAATGAAAATGGATATGTAATATCTGAAAATAATATAAATCCAAGTTTATCTCGTACAAATTCACTTAAAAAACAACATGTTCATTGGCCTGATGGATCCATACGACCAAAAACTAATGATATCTATCCAATAAAAAAGAAACAATTTACTGAAGAAAATATTCTTAATACTACACAACTTACTGCATCTCCATCATCTCATCGTCGGTCGACTTATACATCATCAGCTCTATCACATATTATTCAAACGGCTATTATTCCTGCTGGTTCTACAGTTAGCAGTACTGATACAAATCAATTATTAGCATTATCTAAAGAATTTACATCTAATTCAACTGGAACGAATAGCATTGTATAATTTTATTAATTCTTCTTGTGTAGAATATTTTTGTATATTTTAAATGCGAGTTTTTTTTTTCTTCTTCTTTTAAATAATAGAAAACGAGTGATAGGTAGTAAAAAAAAATAAGAATATTTCTTGTATGATCATGTACAATATTTCATCTTCATTATATATGTTATCAAAAGAGCTAGAATTAAAATTTTATAAAAAAAAAGAAACATTTTATAAAAAATAGCTAATTAAAAATGTTTAACAACAACCACCACTCTTTTTTTGATGAACAGGTTTTGTAGAACTATCCTTTTTTAGACGAAATGATTCTGGAGGCGATACGATTTCAACGCGATCTTCCTTTACAACAGGTTTACTTGGTTCATGCTCTGTTGATGATGATGTTTTTGTCATTGCTGGTGGATTTTCTAAGGATTTTGGCGTTTTTTTATAAAAAATACTTGTAACAAGTGTTTGAAATGCTTGCTCAACGTTCGATGCATTAAGTGCGGATGTTTCCAAATAGGATACATTTAATTCTTTTGCAAGATTTGTTGCTTTCTCTTGCGATATTTTACGTTGATCAACTAAATCAGATTTATTTCCAATTAATACAATTGGTAAATCTGCTGGTGTATGTCGATGTAATTCTTCTATCCATGTTATCATATGATCAAATGAATCAGGTTTAGTTAAATCAAATACAGCTAAAGCACCTTCACTACCGCGATAAAATTGTGGTATAACAGTTTTAAAACGTTCTTGACCTGCTGTATCCTATATATAATGATAACACGTTAGAAAGAAATTTTTCGAATAAAATAAAACTTACCCAAACTTGTGCTTTTATTTTTTTACCTTCAACGACAAGTCCTTTATTAGAAAATTCAACTCCAATTGTTGATTGAGTATCAAGACGAAATTCATTACGAGTGAAACGTAATAAAAGATTACTCTTAAAATCAAAAAAATAATTATTAACTTAAATAAAATTTATTTCCTACCTTTCCAACAGAACTATCACCTATAAGAACTAATTTAAATATAAAATCATATTCATTTCCTCCACTTGATTTGGCCATATTTATTTTATAAAGAAAAATTTAGAAGTGTCTATGATATGATGAAAAAGAAGAATATGTTCGACGACTCATAGACACATTCTTCTTCTTCTTTTATTCATCCAACATTATCTTATCAGACAAACCATGTTTTATAACAACAGAAAAGACAAAAAAAAGAACTTTACAATCATCACAATACTCTATTCTTTTATTTCATCAAAAAGATACACCAAAATGACTAAGTCACATGCCTAAAATATTAACCAATTAAATCTATTTACATCCCATAGTTTCAAAGTTTTTTTTATGATGTTATGAAATAATATATTTATTTTGTATGACTCAACGACATGGAATGATGAATCGTTGTTTAAGTGCAATATAGTCTTTCTATAGAGATCTTGTTAAGATTGAGAATGATGCAAGCTTATAAGTTGAAAAAAGCGCATTTTGGTTTGAGTTATTATATATTGAAGAATTCAGCGCAGATATATATTGCATTCTTGAATACATATTTCACAACAGATTTGAAAAAAACACATGATATCGAGAAGAAAGTAGTCGTGTTTAGCTAAAACTTTTGATATGTTCTAGCAATCTTCAGACGCTTCTCTGTAGAGGAAGTCAAATAAAAATATTTACTTTCTGTTTGGAATGTAATCTGTAGTAATAGGCGAAAAACATAAGATAATGACTGCAATTTGAAAAGGTAGTATTAGAAATATAAACCATAAGATTCGTCAATAATAAAGATGTGAGAGGGAAATACAGAGTGATAGTTATCATATACGATTTATTAGATCAAGATAACTCTGATTTCTTGTGTATTTCGTAGTTTTGTCATAGTTAAATCAGTTACATCAAAAGGATCTTTTACATAGACTATCGTAATAGGCTCAATAATATATTTTTCAAATAGAATTTGAAGTTCTAATAATTTATCTATGTACATATGCCTACAAATATCTTTGTATACTAGCGCTTACCTTGGATAATAACATTGCTTCAAATCAATTCTAATAGATGTGCAAGCTAAAGACAAATAAATATCTTTCACTTTTTCGTTGTATCTTTTATTAATCGAATATCAACACTTATTATCATTAAAATTATATCTAGATAAGGAGGCAGTAATGAACATCGCCAAAGTATCTCCGTATTACTCCTAGTTTGTCAATTATTTATGCTTATTCACTGCACTTATTTTAGATCATATGAACTGGTTTCGCAATTCATAGATACATATAATTGAGTATTGTAATCTCTAATAAATAATAAATTCTACAATTTTACTTGTTTTTTGTTATAGTATTATGAATTTATTTTTATTTAAGACGCAAAAAGAAAATGAAGGTAAAATTATTTATTGTATTTAGTCTTTAGTTAAATGAAAAGAACTTTAATTTGATTGTTTCTCTTCCAAATAAGCTTGTTTTTCAGCATCACTTAATCCATCTTTTGGAGGATTATCAACATGATGTAATTCATGATTACCACCTTGAACTTCTATTAAAACTTTAGCTTGTGTTGTTGATAAGGATTCAGCTGGTGGTTCAACATGATGTAATTCATGTTTACCACCTTGAACTGCGAGTAATACTCTAGCTTGTGTTGTTGATAATGGTGTACCTGGTGGTTCAATATGATGTAGCTCATGTTTACCACCTTGAACTTCTATCAAGACTTTCGCTTGTGTTGTTGATAATGATTCAGCTGGGGGCTCAACATGATGTAGTTCATGTTTACCACCTTGGACTTCTAGTAATACTTTAGCTTGAGTCGTTGATAACGATTCAGCTGGTGGATCAACATGTTTTAATTCATATTCATGTTTTGTTACTTCTTCCAGAACAGCTTTTTGAGCAGATTCAATAGATTCATCCGAAGACATGATTAAAATATAATAAATATCTAGAAGAAGAAATTATAATCGTGTTCTATTGTTGAATTAGTCATCTAATATGAATAATTTCAGATAAAAAATAGAGGAATGAATTATCTTGGTGAGAAATTCTGTTGAAAGAGATACGGAAGGTTGATTTAGTTTTATCACACATTAGAATCGTATAATAAAGTCAAGTAATCGTTAGAAACTTGTCGAAAGTCATTCCTTGTCTAATCGCACTGAAGCAGTATGTTATAAATATCTATCACAAGTTTGAATTGCTCAACTATATCTCATTTTTCTTAGAACGGAAATTAAATAACAAGAAATCTATCAAGATAAAAAAAGATAAACTGTAGCAAATGATTTACTATTTTCTAATTAACTATGAAAAAAATAATTTTCTATGATTTTATCCCGAAGAAGTTACCTATACTCTCACTTTTTATAACCATATAAATATCATTTACAGAACAAACGTGTTTTATATGAACATGTAAAATCAGATGTCAATGAGGAAATAATATTAAAAAAAAAGCTACAAAAAATATTTTTGTTAATCTCTATCAATAAAAACAAGCACATGCTAGTATTTTTCTCAACATCTATCATATTTATATGTTAGATACTTGAAGTGTTCAAAACTAAACGCATAGAAATTTTCATATAGAATACTAAGAAAAAATATGGAATTACTTTGTATATATACACATATTATCTATGAAACAAAAATTTTACCAAATTAAATAATTTTGATCATTATTCATCCTTCTATATTACTAAATACGGTATTCGTAGCATGAGACGGACCATTAAAAAAATGAAACTTAATTCTTATCTTCAAAAAGTGTGTTCTTCTTTTTATTATTGTTTGACCGATGTAATGCACATGATACTATTATTCATTGATAAAAATATTTACTTTTGTTGCGATTGCGCATGCGCTGGCAAAAAAAGACGTAACAACATGAATAGTAAATACACATGGTATATTCATACTAATGCTTGTATTTTCAGTGCGAAGCTACAGGCTCGATATTAATCTAAATATTTAACACGGTGATAACTAAACATCTATTCGCATCAATCTTCTAAAAAAATATGAATTCAAGTTTTGCTAAGAAAAAGAAAGATATGTGTTAGTTCCGAGGAGTTTCATTCATTGTAATCTATATTATCAAATCACATAAGTACTATGTGGAGAATAATGCTGGTTCTTATAAAATTGAACTTGTATATAATCATTTTTTTTTTCGTTAAATTTCGTGCAACAGCGCCATCTTATATGTACTTTTTGATTGGCAATGAATTTTAGATATGAATTTTACTAAATCGAAAATAAAGAGAGGAAAATGTCTTGACCAACAAATAAAAATAGAAGGACAGATTTCTTTATATATAAAACAAAATATCGAACACTATTTCTTCTAAAAAATTTTGATGACGTTCTTTTCTACACATGAAAAAGATAAATTTTCCGCGAAAAATGGCAAAACATTGTTATTTATTTCGTTATTGGTGTTTCAAATTTCACAATTTACATGAAAAGTAAAATGAAAAACCTTCTTTTCTCCAATGAAATTATTACGAGAAACTCTTTTTTCTTTCATTAGATACTGAGTTCTCAAATGGAAAATTTATGGTTTGCTATTTTATGACTTCAGTTTTTCGATAATTGAGTGATGATAAAAATCTCTTTTATCGACAAATAATTTTAATTAAACGAAATTATCATTTGAGAACAAAAGCTAGCGGGAATAATACATATGTTTTGAAATGAGTATTATATTTAAGATTTTTTATTGATTCCGGTAATATGAACTGAAATTTCGGAAGAATTAATCACTCCTGCAATACGAGTTAATCATAGTAATGATGATATTTTTTCTCAATATGACATGAGAATCGAACCAAATGATGTAAAACGGTAGTAGTCATCCTTTCACTTGTAATATTTACTTCCTATTTTCACCTGACGTTATATGATTCACTGTTATTTTTATTGTCAAATCGGAAAAAGCCATCAATTATTCTTCGATATATTTACTTAAAAAAAATGTTCTTCATGTTTTATTAAAATATTAGTAAACTATTTGATTTTATTTTATTGAAAAAGAAATTTTTTTTAGATTATATTTTTTGTTTGAGTATGACAGCCAATCCAAAACCATTATTAATTGTTGCTAAATGTGCCTTATGTTCAACTAAAACGGAACTATTTGTGTGTCCACATTGTGATGAAGTTATATGTCAAATATGTGTTAATAAACATCGATCAGAATTAAATGAAACACTTAAAGAACACTGGTTAAAATGTAAAACAAAATTTCAGAATTTATGTCATCTAACAAGTAAAACTTTCTATTAAAACTATTTTATATAAAACTCGTTTTTTTTGTTCTCGTTTTAAGATACATATGATAAAGATTTCGTTGTTGTTGAGAATGAAGTTGATCGAATACGACAAATGATTGAGCAACGTTATTTAGATTTTGTTCAATTAATTGATAGTGAAAAGAATACTTTATTAATAAAAATAGAAGACTATATTAGATCAACAACATCAAAGTAATTATGTAATTAATAGATATATGTATATAATATAACGAAATTTTTTTTTATATTTAATCTTAGTGTTAAACATGCCGATATTCAACAATTATTTAAATCAGTTAATCAACGACTTGAAGAGATTTTTCAGTAAGAATTTGTTTTTTGCTATACGAATTTTTCATTTTATAATATTTTTGATATGAATAGAGGTTCAAATACGTCATACAATGCAGATGATTTTCTTTTGGAAATAGAACATTTAAATATGCAGATTAATAATCGAGAGAAACTAATACAACATGATACATTTAAAGTATGTAGTCGAGGACAGTGTTTTATCTAGATTTTTCTTTCCGAGAGTGCGATAGCGATTTCCGGAAGGGCAAAATTGGTCTCGGGGAGGGCGCCGCCATCCTTGCCCTCCTTCTAGATAAATCACTGATCGAGGAGTTAAATTTATCTGAGAATCATCTACAAATAACAGTTTTTTTTCTCTTTGTACATATTCAGTTAGATCTATTTTGTTTTATAGAAATATGTATTTCTAGTATCCTTATTTAACCCCTTCAAAATCATTAATCATATCCAATGTATTCGGTGAATTACAATGGAATTCTAAACCAATGACAAATCGTGATTTATCTCGACCTTCAACTACTACAATAAATGGACATACTTCTAATACTAATAATGATAGAATACAAGATGAATCGTTAAGTATATCAGAAGATGATATAATATCAACACCTGTCATGCGAAAACAAAAACAATGGTCAACTGATGCTTCAGGTGTACCACATTTTTTATGTATACTTTCAAAAAAAAATTATCTTCTTTTTGCCTGTGATAAATATGGTTGTATTGATTTATATCAACTTGATGGAAATGATCCAAGTAATACACCACGTCATTTACGTCAATTTGATTTATTTCCTGGTAATAGTACCAGTCAAAAACCACAAATTATCGAAGCTTTTACTGTTTATACACCATTTATTGTTGTTTCCGCTCGTAAGAAACAAAACAAAAATAAAACTTAATAATTTTGTTAAATTAAGATTTAAGTGATCAAACAGATACAAGTTCAGTTTATTTTTTTGATCATCGTGGTAGTCAACAAGCTGATACTTGTTTACAAAATTTTCCTGTTCGACAACTTTCAGCTGATATTGGTTTTAAATGTTTATGGGGTGTTGATCGTCATCAACATTCAGGTATAGAAAAGATCGAAACGCTTATCGCATTGTTTATGATTATTTTTAGTTTATTATAATCAACTACCAATGAATGTTAGTCAAATTCAACAATCAATTGAACACCGTGAAGATTTTATTAAATTTGGACGAGATTTTGAACCTATTAGGTACGAAAAAAAAGATTTAATTATATAATTAACTACAATTAAAATTTACTATTATAGAATAACACAAAATCAAACATCAATTGCAGTTGTTGAACGTAATTCTCAAAGTGTACACATATTTGATAAACAAACAAAAGAACAAATTGATGAAATACAAAATCTTTTACGTACAGAAGGAACATTTCGTCTATGGAATGTTTTAGTAAATTTAATTCTCCTTTTCCTATAAAATAAAAAACGATAATTTTATTTTAGCTTCGTGATGATAATTCAATGGTACTTAAATTAGATGAAGATTTACCTCCATATAGTCGTCCACAAACAATTCATCATCTTATTGTTGAATTAGATTCAAATGGTATACCAATAGCACAAATAGAACGTACTGCTGTTTATGGTCTTACTATTGGACCAAATCAAGAAATATTACTTGGTTGTAAACGACATCAACAGAATGGTTCAATTGAATGTTATATCTAGATTAAATAAATTATTTTTTTCATATATAGTGATCATATATGATTTGAAATTAAGCAATGTTGTTGTTTTTTTCGAACAGTTTTTTTTTAATAAGATCTCTATCGATTGTATTTTGGTTTTTGGTCAGATTTAACATTGAACGTTTTGTTATATGAAGAAAATAACAGAATATATAATATGTCTCACATATATTATTTTATTCTATTTTTTGTTTTGTTTTGTTTTATTTCCCTTTATTCTTCCAAAACGATATTGCACTTATTTAAGAATGAACTCAATACGTATTTTAGATGTATAAAAATTTCTAACATTATTTTCTTCTAAAACTATGATCAATACAAATCTTATTACATGTACGCTTTGTCGTAGTTATTTTGCTGATCCTCGTCAGGTAAATTGAATAATTTCTATAAGAAAAAAATAATATTTTCTTTAACTATTTGTAGATACCTTGTTCACATTCATTTTGTTTTGATTGTATATCAGGTCGTTTCGATGATGATACATTATTATTAGTTTGTCCAAAATGTGAAAAACTTCATCAATATAATTCACGTGAGGAATTTGAGAATCGTTGTATGCGTGATGGATTTCTTGCATCAATGGTAGCACAATTTAAAAAAAATCAAAGTCGATCAGCGGCTATATCATCAGGACTTCTATCTCGACCAACATCATCTATGTCACAAATAGCACCAATTCATAGATTTACACCAATACGTATGTTATCTCAAGATATTAATTTAAGTTATGAACAATCATATTCCGAACGTTCAACACCATCAATTTATAATCAACAGAGATCATCATCCGTTTTACCACAAGCAACAAATCGTATATTTAGAGCTAAATGTCAATCATGTAATATAAAAGATGAATTAATTATATGTACTCATTGCGACAATGTCATTTGTTTTAAATGTGCTGATGAACATAAACGTATTATTAATAATGATGTTAAACGTGAATGGAAACTATGTAAAACAAAATTTGATATAATTCATGAACGATCAAGTAAAAATTTATTTACAAAAAATATACATATATATTCTTTTAAATCGACACTTTTAGTGCATTTTGAGGCTGATCAAGAAGTATGTGAGTGTAAAGCACGTGAATTGCAAGTATCAATTGATCATCAAAGCGAGAAATTAATTCAAACAGTAAATAATTATAAGAATGCTTATTTTGATTTAATTGAAAAACATCTACGAACATATAAACAATTGTAAATTAAATTATATTAGAGGAAATATTTTTTTTGTATAATTTTCTTTTTAGGTTTGCACATGAACAAGTTATGGATGAGTATGAATCAATTGATGAACGTGTTAATAATTTACTAAGGTATATTAGTATTGAATGATATTTATCTTTTATTTATTAAGTTTTGTTTAGATCTACGGATATAACTGCTGAAAAAATAGGAGATTTTTCATTTGAAATCGAACATCTTGAAAGTCGATTAGATAATTTAAATAAACTTCTAGATTCAAATGAATTAAAAGTACTAATCATTATTCTTTTACTTAATCAATGATATATCTATATCTATTTAGTTTCCCGTACTTACATTACCTGAACAAATTGATATATCATCACTTTTTGGTACATTAGAATTTATTCCATTAGATTCCGATTCATCACATATCGATGATTTACCATATAAACCTGATCATGATGATTATATATTTATTGAACCATTACAAAATAAATCAAATAAAATTGATCAACTTTTAACACCATTACCTATTCCATTAGCACCAAAAAAGAAACTTCTATGGCAACTTGACTATAAATCCGTACCGTATTATGTTCGTACATATAATCATCAATTATTTGTTTGTGATAAATACGGTTCGAATATTATTTTCTTAATAAAAAATACCTTTTTTTCTTTGACTTTTAGGCTATTTATCCATATATAAATTAAATAAACCAAATGATTTTCGAACTAAACCAGTATTTGTACGAGAAATAAAATTATTTAATGATAATCCAATATCAACATCCGATGAAGATCAAACAATAATCGATTCATTTGTTGTTTATAAATTATGGATTATTGTTTTTAAACGTAAAAAAAATGAATTAAATGGTACAATCTATTTATTTACACATGATGGTAAACCTGTACCGAATGGTAAATATATGCATAATCATCCATCACGTGAATTTACAATTGATATTGAAACAAATATTTTATGGTCACTTGATCAAAAACAACTTTGTCTTTTTTATTATCAATTACCTGATCAAATAAAATTATCATCGAATTCAATTGAAGATTATTTTCAAAATCGTTATTCACATGTACAATTTTCAAAACCATTTGCACCTAAACATATATCTGTTAATAAAAATGTTTTAGCTGTCTTAGATAAAAATCGACAAGCTGTACATGTTTATGATAAACAAACTAGACAAGAATTATATGAACATGTAAATAATTATAATTATACAACACATTTTTGTTGGGATATGGCATTATTTTCTAATAATAGTTTACTTATTAAACTTGATGAAACGAGTACATTAAAAACAGGACCATCAAAACATATTTATTTACAACTTGATACAACAAATCAACGTAATGTTATTGGAATAATTGAAGAAATTGATGCATATGGAATGATAATAACAACAACAGATGAAATTCTTATTGGTGTTAGAATAAATACCAAAGGAACAGTGAAATGTTATGCTTAGAGAATGCTTTTTTTTTAATTTATTTATTTTATTGGCTTTTTTTTTGTTATATCAACAGATGATTTTTTAGAAATGTTTAAGAGAGAGAAGAAAAAACGTTTATTTTGTAAGTTTAAAATATAAAACGATGCAATAAATGAAATTCTTATCATTTGGTAAATAAGATTTTTCTTTAGATTTGACGAGTGTGTGCACAAGAAATTGTAGGATATTGTACGCGAAAGATGAGATTAATATTTGTACATATAAAAAGATGTTTACCTATGATAATCAAACTTTTATTCCATTTATTGGTTTAAAGAATACTAAATAATAATCTAATAGATTTTTATCGATTGGCTATAGTACAAATTTTCGTATTTTTACGAGGGAACACACACAACTGTCGGACGCCATGCAAGTCCATATTTTGGCTACAAGTAAGATTGAGTGAGGCTAAGAAAACCGGTTCTTGCCCACTCTCTAAAAACAAGAGTATTACTGAACTCTCAAAAAAGATTCTGTAGATGACTAAAAGCGTCCAAATGTGCAGAACCCTTTAAGGTTCTGAGTTGTGTATCCGCATGCTGAACCTTCTCTTCCTGAAACATTTTTTTAGTTCCGTACAGCAAAAGAGTTCCGTAAGAAAATATGAAACCTCTGAAGGTTTTATATTAAATCTTCTGGAACCCTAATGGTTTTGTACTGAATCCTATTAGTTTGCGCAGGATTTAATATGAACCCTCAAAGATTTCGTATTTTCCTACGGAACTAAAAAACTAGTTCAGGAAGAGAAGGTTCAGCTCGCGAATACACAATTCAGAACCTTAAAAGGTTCTGCACATTTGATGATCTGTTTTTTGAAACTTTTGACACATTTGGAAGCTTTTAGTCATCCACAGAATCTTTTTTCAGAGTTCGGTAATACTCTTTTTTTTGGACATCATGGCGTGTTCCAAATGAGATATAAAGGTTTTAGTGAATTTTCGCTATAGCACCCAACTTTTGCATCAAAATTATACTTTCGAATTTTGCCCACATAAAGATCTCAGCTAGACCAACTTAAGTAAAAAATTTCAGGAGTTTTGAATAAAGTCTTTTCGAGATACCAAGGTTTCAAAAAATGCATGCCATATATACCATCTATGAAAAAGAGCCTGGGTTAAAAATGGGATGCTATAGCAAAAATTCACTAAAAACTTGATATCTCATTTGAAACACGCCATGGACACGAACCCTTTTACTGTTTTTTTTAGTCTCACTGAGTCCTACTTGTAGTCAAACTGTGAGCATGAATAGCATCCGACGTTCTTAAAGTAATGGTGACTAATATTATAAAAAAACCACTTCTTAAAACAGCAACTAGAACTTGTCAGTTAGTGATGACTATTTTTATGAAAAATTGTTCTTTAGATCTGAGATTATTCATAATTAAAAATTTTATTATTGTTATATTAATTAATAATTGTTAAAAATTATCCATTGCATATTTTTAAAAACTAACTGTTTACAGTTTTATCTTTTAATAACGATTTATACAGTTTATTATTGAAAACAAAGAGCAAAATTAAATATTATCATTCAGTTATCGGATTTGTTATCGCATTTCGAACTTCAACAAAAAGTTTATCCCAATCCCATGGTTTATTTTCCTATAAAACAAATAAATATATATCTTAGATATATTCAAAATAAAATAAAACTAATTTTACTTCAGTATCAAATTCTTCTTGTAAATTAAGATGATGATATAAAATACCAATATCAACTTTTGAATCCTATGAAAGGAAAATTAAATTCGAAATAAAATATTTTTTTAATTATCCTTACAATATATTGACTAGCACGTGTACGAGAAAATTCTTTTTCAATTTCTTTAAATGTAGCTATTTGATGAACAGAAAAGCTAAGAAATAGATTGTAAGTATTCATACATATATACAATCAATTTAATATTATTTTACTCAGGAGCAACGGCTACATCCGGAGCCATATCAATATTATCATCACCATCAGCATCATCCATTGGAATTGTTGGAATATCTATATGATTTACATACATATATTATAACTATTAATATTTTATTAGAAAAATTACCAGTTGCAATAATTTCTTCGGCAGCACGATGAGTAGTTCGTCGCATTATTGGTGGTGCAGTTACATTACCTCTAGAATTAATTCATATAATAATAAAAACAAATCTATTGCAGTATTAATTTACGCATTATCATCTTCATTATCAACATCATTTGACCAACCACTTGGTGCTTCATTAGTAGGTTTTTGTATTGGTTTTTGTTTTTGTTTTTGTTTCGTAGATCCTGCACGACTAGCTGCCTAAAAATTCAAACTCATGATAAATAATACATGTAAGATTAATTTTAGTACCTTTGATACACTTTCAAGCATAGCATCAAATGTATCATCGATTGGTTCATCGAGTGCTGCTTTAGATTTTTTTCGTGACTAATGAATAAAAAAATCAGTAAATTCTTTATAGAAGAAAAATGAATCAAAATATACTTTTGTTTTAGGTTGTTCATCACCAAGCCAATCTTCAGTCGACATTCTTTTTATTTATTTATCTAGAAATATATTAAACGTAATACGAAAAAGTCCTAAGATTTTTATTGGAAGAAATAATCTACAGTAAATAAGTCTACACAAAGAAATCAAACTCTCTATCTGACTTATACAATTCATTTTCATTCCTAGTCTGAATTAAGCATAGCCAAGAATTCGTCAAAATTAACTAAAAAAAAAATAATTTATTTAATTCAAAAATTAAGTCAATATTCTTACTTTCACCATCACCATCTAAATCAAATTCATCAATCATCGCTTTAAGTTCTTCTTCATTAACATTGTCATCAAGTTCTCTAAAAAAAATCAATCGATGAATGCAATATTAATATATATATATTTACCGTGCAACACGTCGTAATTTTTTCAATGAAATTTTCCCTGCTTCATCATCATCAAATAATTTAAATGCTTTGAGGACTTCATCACGTGAATCACGTTGAAGCATCATTTCAGCAGCTATAGAAATAATAATTCATATATATTTTTTTAATTAAATAGACAAAATACATACCAACTTCATGAAAATCTTGATACGTTATTTTATTTTTACCTTGTCGATCATAATCACGCATTAATTTTTGAGCTTCTGCTTTATGAATATCAAAACCTAATGCTCGAAGACCAACCTAATTGACATACGAATTAAATTAAATGAAAGCACAATTGATGAAATATATCTACTTTAAATTCATGATAATCAAGTTCATTATCTTTATCATTATCAAATAATTCAAATGCTTCTTTAATTTCATCATTTTCTTCTTCAGTCAATTCACGTCGTCGACCTTTTGATGGTTTCATTAATTTAGGAAATGTCGGACTGGCAAAACTAAAACAAACAAATCAATTCTATAAGAAAACAAAACAAAAAAATAAAAACTTACTTTCTTTCCATAATCGATTAATTTCTGTAAATATGAAATGAACAAACTTAGTGACCATACAAGAAAAAATACCTGAGCGACAGCCTCTTTCTTCAAATTTAATTCCGTATGTTTGATTGGTTTAAATTTAACGTATTGGTTTAATGATATTTCTATATAAAATAATCTTCATTTATTAATTGTTCATTATAAAAATGATTTATTTTACAACAAAAATCTTATTTTCATGCAGAGAATATAGAAATGTTATCTTATGTTCATATCATTAAATAGATTTTGTTGCGCAAACTTTATTCAATAAAATCTATTGATAGATAAATCGAATAGAACACTATAAAGGATGGCAGTAGCGGCGGCGCCAGGAATTTAGACTAGGGTGGGCTCAGGCCGAATGAATTTTATAGAGGTTGGGCTCAGACCTAATGAGTTTTAAATAGGGTGGGCTCAGATAGAATATCATTGATTTTTTTAAGATCTGAAAAAAATTTCAGGGTAGGTTCAGCCCACCCTTGGCGCCGCCACTAGATGACAGATATCAAAACAAGCTTGTTAAAATTAACAATCTACATGTCTTCGTCATGGAAGGTTTCTAGAACATAATAAAAGTATTTCGTATTAAATACATAGTTGAAAACAGACAAGATGATACGAAATCTTTTCATATGGTTGATATACTAAATAGATATTTCATGTTTGTATTATCTCGTGTCTAATATTATCGGTATATAGATAAAATCGATACTGTGCATTTTATTTTCGATATATCAGTTTTTGATAGAAATGCCCATCACTGACATCTGTTTTATCACGATTCGTAATTGGTTCTTTATTATTTGGAATGCTTCTGTTTTAAAAAAAATTGATGTCAATTGTCAGTAGACTGATCATTATTCAATAAGAAAGAAAAATTTAATTTTTTTATATGGATTTAAATGGACCTACTAGCGGTACACATTATCGTACCATACATCATCAGCATGATGAAGTACGTCTGATTGATTATGCACGTTTATGTGAACATTTATCTTCGCGAAAAATAATTCTTCTTCAATTATTTCGTACTGCATTTCGTCGTCTTGTAAATATATAAAATTCTTAATAAAAATTATTTTCTATGAATTAATATCTTAGAATCAACGTATTATACCTGGAAAGGAAGATGAAACAATACGTAATACATCAGCGGAATTTATTTATACAGAAGATGTTCTTCTTCCATCTTTATTATTATTTCTTACGCGAGTAAAATATTTATATATTAAATTTTAATCAATATTTATTTTTATTCAATAGAATTTCGAATGGGAATTACCAAATCTTATTCAACATTTAACAAAAATCTATCCTGATAATGATATTGTTACTGAATATTCTCAAAAGTATATATTTATTCTTATTATTCTTTCTTTTGAACGATTTAATTATTTAGTATTACAAAACTAGGACAAGCAACATTAGTTGATATAATTGATTTATTTCATGATTTAACAAAATTTATTCAAAAACGTGGTGAATCAAATTTTACGAATAATGAAAATCAACCAGGACATCAAACTGACAAAGTACATTATACAATTAAAGGCTGGAGTCTTGTTGGTATGATAGAAATCAATTTAATAACACTGAACATCTTATATATCTTCAGGTCTTTTTCTTCGTCGTCATATTTGTTCATTTGAAATGTTATCAACACCGAAATTAGAGGAACTTGTTAATAATGTTAGTCGATATGTTAATTCTTATTTACAATCATCCATATTTAAATGTCCATTACCACCGAAAGATGATCGAATGATAATTGAATCAGGATCAATAACTGAAACTAAAAAAAATATTTCAATTCGAGAATTAAGATTACAAACAAAACAATAGTAAATAATTATTGATAAATTTTATTTCTTAGAAAATTTTTCTTTTTAAAGTTCATCATCTGAAATTACAATACCTATATCAATTAAACAAGCTGAATATATGTTAACTAAATTAGCATTACGTTTAGATACAGGAATTTTAGTTGATGATTATGAATTAGAAATTCTTCGATCAATTGAAAAAATCTATCCACAATTAGCTGAAGTTGTATGTAGATTATTTCGAGATAATTCCATCGTTTTACTTATCTTTTTCTTTTGATAGCCATTTGTTCATTATTTACAAGCACGTTCGAAAAATAATTATTCTCAAGCAAATTATCATTTACATCATTATTTTGATAAACAAAACGGTTTTCAATTAACATCTGATATTGGTGCATTACATATGTCAACACTTTTATCACATTATAATTTTAAGTAAGAAATTTGTTTATTTCGATTAAAATACGAATTTTTATTTTTTTTTAGAGTTGATGCAAAAAATGCTTTAAGTGATGGAATGTCAATGTCGCTATTAAGATCAGAAAAGGATATTATGCCATTATGTGTGGTAAGTTTATGGAGTTTTTAAAAGAATTCATCTGAATTTTCTTTTTGGTGTTTTTCTAGGATCAATTAATTTCTTCAACATTAAATACTTCACAAAAAGTTGATAATCTCTTATTACTTGATAATCGATATCTGAAACAACTTGATAATCCATCAGTAGGATTCTTAACTACGGTAATAGATTTTTTTTAATGTAAAAAAACGAATAAATAAATAATAAATATATATTTGATTGAATAGGATGATTGTGTTTGTGTTGAAAGTTGGCCATCAGTACAATTAATGAGTCGAGGAAATCTTCCAGCTGTATTGTATGTTTACATTTTATTATTTGTTTGTATATTTCATGAATAAATAATTTTAGACAACGAATTGATATAGATTTTGAACGAACTGATGTTAAATCACGTTTCAATTGGGTTAATCGTGCTGCTATACATTATTTAAATAAAACAGCCTTTTGGAATTTAGCTCAATATAAGTAAGAATACAACTGATTGCTTAATGAAAATAAAAATAATTCATTTATATTTTAGTGATTTCGTTCTACTCTATTCTTCGATGGTGCTTGATAATAGTGAACATTTACATTGCCGTCATACAGATTATTATGCATTAGCATGTTCTTATCTATCAATGGCTATACTGAATCAGGTATAAATAATAAGAATACTATTAATTAGAAACATTAGTTGAGAGTTCTGTTGTATTGAACAAGAAAGCTTAGCATAGTTAGACATTGCTTCAAGAATAGAATTCTGATAGCATAAAGGGGATTCTTGAATTTCGCCAATAAGATTTTTGCCACTGTCATTATGTGATTACATATATATAAAAACAGTCCGTAATAACTATATTGAGGGGTTTAGACTATAATATGCTTATTCTGATAATATTAGGTTAATTTGTAATATACATTTTACACTAACCTTGTGCTATTACAATTGGCGAAACTCCACTGGACTTAAGCCTGATCGCGCCTGAACTTTCGCCAATTGGCGAATGTCCTATTGGCGAAATTCTTAGAATCGATAATCTTCTTATTATTCTCTACGTCTATGAGTAAACTAAAAACAATTAGAGAATTAATAATCAATCTTACATATCGATCTAAACCGAGACTTTTATATTAACAGGGTCAATACAATCTTGCAAGTCAAATGTTAAATAAAAGTATTGATTTAGTTCAATTATCAACGAATGCACATAATTTAATTGATATGGCACGTGCGGATGTACAATTTGTACTTCAATGTAGACGAAATGAATGGGATAGAGCATTAATAACTGCTAAAACATTTTCCAATTATTCCCAAGTTGAATATGAAATACGGTAAAAAGAATTGTTAATTTATTACAATAACAAAAACGATTGAATCTATTCTTTTAATTCATAATTAGTCGAGCGATATGTTTGCACAATTTAAATGAACTTGATGATAGTCAACGAGATCCAATTGAATTACAAAAATTATTAAATCATGAAAAAGTATCTGATCTTATTTCAAGAATAAAGTAAATTAATTCTTATATTTTATTAATTGTAAACAATGAATCTTTTTTCTTTTTAAAGACTTTTATTATTATTAACAGAAAACTGTGCAAAAAAAAATGATGTTGTACCAAGTCTTGGATTTCTTGAAGAATGTAAACAATTATGCATCAAATATAATTTACAACATTATTTAATTCTCTGTCGTTTGTATGAAGTTCAATTGAATAAAGTATGTTAGATAATTCAACATATTTTGATTAGAAAATTTCTTTTTTTTTCCTAGTCAACTTCAACAACATCACAAGAATCCATTCGAATACTTAATTTTTGTCTTAGTGAACTTTTAAAATATGGAGATCAATATAATGTAGCTCGATGTGCGTTATTACTTGGTCGATTGTTACTATTAGAAATGACTGAAGAACGAATTTGTCCAAATAGTAAGTTATGAAAATTATATTGATCAATAGCTCAGTAAAGAAAGACAGCAAATTCTAGTAAAATTAATTTCGAAGTACCTGATTACTATGTGAAATTTGATCAGATCTGTGTCTAAAGACAAGACATCATACAATAAACTGTTAATTATATTTATTTTAGATTTATCTGAAGCTGAACATTTACTTCTATTGGCTAAAGATATATTTACTTGTTTCCACGAAACTCTCTATTTAAAATTAACATATCTTTATCTCGTAAATATTTTTCATTTTAAAATAGAAGAAATCAAAAAAATAGAAATATTTATTTTTATTTTAGATATTTACATATCATGATTCAATTCAAGTTGAAAAACGCAAGCAAATGACTAAATTATACAAGCAAATAGATATTAAATTAGACACTAAACCTATTGTAATTTAAAAACTTAATGTCAGATAGACAATATAAATATTTCTCTTTTCTTTATTTTCACAACTGAACAGAGAAAGAGAAAAAAATAAATGAATATAAGTTAATCTATATACATGAAATTAATGAATTGATAATGCTGCTGGTAATTTAATTCCTCTACCAATTGTTTGTGAAGCTTCTAGAACACATTTCGATAATTGTGATACATCTGCAACACGTGCATGTACCATTGCAACATAACTTTTATTATCATTATGTTTAATCATAAGTCTTCGTGCAAGATAATCATCAATTAATGAAACAGATCCAACACGTACATAATCAATTTGTGATGGAAGATAAACTTCAATTGTTAAACGTAATGATTCATATGATAAGAGTTCATATGATGGAGAAAGACATACACGTATTGGTAAATTTAAACGATAATATAAATTTGTTATTATAGCTGCTAATTGTATAAAAATAAAATCAATAGAATTTGATTTTAAATTGATTTCATTTGGATTTAATGTTGGTGAATATTGAATTGATTTTCTAAGCATTTCTTCGAAATTTTTTGATCGTTCATCATCAGATCTCTGATGATCATCAACAAGTAAATGCTGAGAACGTTCACTGGAGAATGCTAGATAAGAAAAATTTCATTATACATTATCTTAATCATATAAAAATCAAAGATGTAACCTAATATAAAAAAAGCTATATAGGTAGCTACATGAAGGTTCTGAAAATATCTCGAAGATAATGAAAGTATCCGAGAACTTTTGCTCGAGTCAAGTATTTATGAACATTGTTTTGAAATTTTTCTATGATGATTCAAATTCTCTAGTTTTAAAATAATTGTGTTTAGGGTTGGTAGCAATTTTTTATGAGGTAATAGAGAATGACTGAACTAGAATATTCAGGTAACATGTGAATAGTGGCGTAACCAGAATTTTGGC
Organism: Adineta steineri; assembly: GCA_905250115.1. NCBI lineage: Eukaryota > Metazoa > Rotifera > Eurotatoria > Adinetida > Adinetidae > Adineta > Adineta steineri. The sequence continues at coordinate 53,530 of CAJNOI010000181.1, forward strand.
CGAGGTTTGGTGACAGTGAGCGATGCCTGGAGGGCACACAATAAAATTTGGCTTACAAAGCTAAAATGAGTGGTTGGGTGGCGCCCGACTAAGCCCGACCCTGGTTATGCCACTAGACGTGAAGTTAACTGAAAGCATGATTCATTTCTTCGATGAAACCTTTATCATTAATACCAACGAAGGATAACTCACAAAAAGCAATCCAATATAAGATTACTTCTTACTAGTTGTTTTTAAAGAATACTATACTCTTACCGAGTAATTCAATACAAGATGATTGTCCGATATGAGGACTATAATTTCGTCCAATTGAATATACATAATATGGTAGAGCATTTGATAGAAAATTTGTACGTATAAAAGGTGATACTATTCCAAGTGGTGTTGATGTTCCAAATAGATGTAAAAGTTCTACACTATTTTCATCATCCGCATCATGTTCAACTAATTAAAAACAAACGAAATTTTGTTAAATTTCTTTCTATTTGTTTTTTGTTTACTTACCAACAATATTAAATACATTTTTAATATCCGAAAAATGGTAACCAAATGCTTCAATTACGAATGATTTAACAACATTAACAGCTGCACAAAATTGCATGTTATATGTATCGAGACTTTTATTAAAATAATTCAATAAAATATATTCTAACTGAGCACTAAAATTAATCAATTTGAAAAAACAAATGTTAGTCTCTTATTAACTTACAATTCACCAAATGCAAATGATGAAAATGGTGCAGCATCAATTGATGTAACTTCTGCTAAATCACGCCATGATCTCATAGTTAAACTTGATTTTCTTTGACTACCATATTCAAATAATAATTTTGGTATACTTGATTGAGGTACAGCTGTATGTAATGGAGCTGGTAATCGTAAACATGCAACAAGAAATTTTGCATTTAAAGAATATAATTGTTCACCCAATTGACGTAATTCTTCTGGCTAAATGTACAAAATAAATCTTGGATATGAGTGTGAGTATAGGTTAGGCGCTGTTAGCTTCTTCGTCCACACCCACACCCAAAATTTCAGTAAAATGTCTATAACTTTGAACAGAAAGACTATGGACACTTTTCATACTTTACTAAGTTCTACCTTATGCACAGAGTCTGAACTTAAATCTATTCTAAACTTAATCAATTTTATATACTTGAGATTGTCGTTTTGCTGTTGCTTCAGCTATTTGTCTATTTAATTTTTTCCAAAGTTGATAATCATGTTCAACTTTTTTAACATCTACAATCCAATGTCTTCTTTGAAGATTGTCTTGTAATTGTTCATGACTTTTGAATAATAATTCTAAATCAATATCGGGTTCAACAACAGTAGGAAATGGAGTATGTAGACCACCGGGTAATAAAGCCGAACGTTCTTTATATTGTGGAATACGTTCAGCAATTAATGTACGACGAATTTCATGTAGAAAAAACCGTGTTTGTCGACGAATAATTATCATATCTAAAAATATGTTGTTTTTTTTAGATATTGACATAGAAACAATTCAATAAATATTCTCAGATAGAAATTATATGTCTAAACTATCGATTAAGATTGATAAGGATAAAAATAATTTACAATTACGAGACAACATTGAATATTAACTTTTCTTTTTTTGATTGGTTTTCTAATAATAATATTTTTAAATTCACAAATCGAAGGCAAAAAAGGAATTACATACTTTGTTTGTAATATGTATTATAAATAAACATATATTGCTCAAAAACAAAATTACAGATCTCGTTTTTTTTTTGTTGCTAATACTAACAAAAAAAGGCCATTTTGTTGTTACAGAATATACACTTCGAAAAAAATGAATAAACCAAGATATTGAGAAGAAGAAGAAGAAAAAAGTTATACTAAATGCACAGAAATATAGACTATACAAAAAAAGAAGAGAATTAATCAATTTTTCGACGTTTTATATTTTTGTTTATTTGAGGAAGTAATTCATTATTATATTTTTCTGTATTTATTCGATTTGATGTCTCATCATATGTTTGTACAAATTGATCAAATCGTTGTAATAATGTATCATTATCTTTTCGTATTTCAAGTAAAAGTTGCTCAGTTTCTTGATTTTTCTTTTCAAGATATTTTAAACGTCGATGATGATTTATTAAAGATTTTGTACGTGTATATAATAATTGTTTATAATGTTTCATTTGATATTTTTGAGATTTAACAATAAGATTTTGTTTATAGATTCGATTGTTTAACGTACTTATTTGCCGACGAAGTAAAACATTCGTTGATCGTTTATAATGATGACATACAAATGTATTACTATTAGTAGTAGTAGTAGTATTTGATGAAAATGTTGATAAATTATTACGAAGATTAGTTAATGAAGCAAAACGTGTTTGTTGTAATTTTGGTTCAATATGTTCACGAAAATGTTCAATTGCCATTGATGACATATCACGTGTTTCTTGTAAAAGTGTACGTGGATTTGTAAATGATTGCTGTGTTTTTAAATGATTTAGTACGGAATAGATTTCATCAAGTAACTAAAATAATTCAAAAAAATAGAAAATAATAGAATTAATTAAAAATAAATTTTCTTACTCGACCCGGATAAAAGCAACAGAGTGAATTTTGTATTGATGAACCAAATGTTAATTTCAGCCATTGAATACGAGAATCAAGCGAAGAAATTATATCAAATTTTGTTGATAGAGGATGCTAAATAAAAAATACTAATCCATGAAAAAGTCTTTATCACAGAGTTATACATATTATCCATGTATTTTGAATTCATTTCATAAAAAAAGTCACAGTAGAAGAACACTATAGTTTTCAAGTGGAAGTGACTTAAACTTATGGAAGCCTGTTACAATGTTCACGATCTAATAGCTTCTATTCAAGTTCAGATTATGGGGTTAACTAATAGGTTTAGACACTATTGATCCTTTCCACAATGATTCAAGTATTACTCGAAACTGAGTGCATAAAAATATCATCAACTTTGTTTTCAACCATCTATAATCGTCAACTGTTAAATCATTTATTTCATTATATCAAACCACCCAATGTTATATCTAAGTTTCGTTTTTCGGATGGGCGAATCAAAGTGCAGGGTGGGCGGCGCCCATTCAGTCCATCCGTTGTATAAAATCCTAGTTAAAGTACCCCTATGCAACTTTCAAATTCAATGCTTGGATTCAATGAAAAATCAAGTAGAACATATAGCTAATACTACATCTACATCAGTCCATTAGAGACCAACTGACTTTACAATCCCGAAATAAATTCAACTATTTCTATCAATAGCAAAACTTCCATTATAGAAGGGATATAGGTTTTATAATCAACTACAGACAAAGAAAGATTTTTTCTTACTTACTTTATGTCTTTCCGATTCTCTTCGTGGTAGTTTTGTTTTAATTTGTTTCTGTAAATCATGAACAATTATTTCAAGTTGAAAATAACCTCGATTAAGTTGTTCAGTACATAATCGATGAAAATGTTTTGATATTGAACGTAAACGACTTAATTCTGTATAAGAAAATGATTGTAAGATTTTTTCTTGAACAATTATTGGTAAATTTGTCAATATTAATGATACATTTGTTGTCATCTACAAAAAAAATTTTTTGATTAATCATTTATTACTCAAAGATTTCTATCACGAAGAAAAATAATACTAATGTTTTGAAGATTGATGTTATTAGAGAAAAAGAAATGCTTGTATGATATTTGAAAGAAAAAAAATATATAATTTAACAATAACAAAAGTGAAAGACAAACTTTTATCAAGAATTTTGACCAAATGAAGATGATTCACGAATAAATTTGACTACTGTATGATATGTCATAAATGAAACACCAACAGATATAGGTCCTTTAAACCAATTCATAGTAACACCTTTGTATAAACCACTTCTTATACCTTCTTCACGAATTATTTTAAAAGCCGTTACTAATGCACCAAGAGATTTATCTTGTGGACGAACAACAGCAGCAGTTTGTAATCGACGTCGAACAACATCAAATGGATATGACACAGTTTGACCAACAAGACCAGCTATAGCACCAAATAACATTTGTTCTTTTCTATTAAGAGGACGATTTGGATGATAATCTAACAGAAACAAATTCAAAAGAAAATGATCGTTTTGTTTTTATATTTTTTTACCAAAGCGAATATGTTGAAGAGAGTCATATGTAAAAAAGACACAACCAGAATAAGGTAATACACCAATAACTGATGACAATGCACCTCGATATAAGGCAAAAAAACCTTCAGTTCGTAGTATAGTTATAAACACAGTGAATATATTACTATACCTATATAAGACAAAAATATTTATTTTCTGAAGAAAATTTGTATGTTTAATTTTTCAATTTTAAGCATTACGAATGACTCATTACTCAATTAAGATTTCAAAGATCATCATATACGTTGGTTTATTGAGTCGAAACCTTTCTCCTTACTACGTTAAAATTCTTATTCATTTTTCTTGTTAAAGGCTAAAGAGCAAGGTTGAAATACAATATAGTGCATTGCAAAATAAAAGATAATAGTCAAATGTTAGTATCAGTTGGTGGACTTATTGAGACTGATTCTTATAGAGAATAAATTTTCGTAATATATAACATACACTGTTTTATTAGTTACTGCCATACGTGCTCTTGCTAAATCAAGTGGATAAGTAATCGACGATGATGTTAGACCTGCTAAAGAACCAGATATAAATCGACGACCAGGTGTTTTTCTTTCAATAGAAAAAATATGTTCTTTTCATATAAACAAAAAAAATATCTTACTCATATTTATCAGTATTTAATAAACGTTTCCATTGTTCATGAGCTGAAAAATAAATTGCTGTGGAAGGAATAACACGAGCTAGATTTGCTGAGTTTCCTCGATATAAAGCAATAAATCCTTCATTTCGATATGTATCTCTTATAAATTTCAAACAAATGCTATAACTAAATTTATCAGGTCGAACTAAAAATCAAAATTGATCTTTTTTTTTATTTTATTACTTTTAAAACAAATATTTTAACCTTGAAAATTAATTTTCGCTCGATCAAATGGTGCAATTATTGTTTTAGCTGCAGCACCTTTGAAAAATAAATAAAACGTGATCATGATGTATTGATTAATCAATGATAATTACCTGCACAACCGCCAGCAACTAATGAAGTAAGAATCTTCTGAGTATTCGAAAGCTGAATAGAATACAAAGATTAAATAATAATTTTATGATATTTTTGTTTTTCATACAGATTTATTTTCATTCAGATCGTTGTTCATCTTTATAGAAATTAGTTTTCATGTTTTACATTAAAAATAAATTAAATCATCTAGAAAAATATTATTGATTTAATAGATATGTCAATATTGAATAATAAAGTAGAATTTTATATCAATGTCCTTTATGGGTACATCACCTTATTTTCTCCAGGGCATTTGTACGTCAAACAATAACCTTATCAACAGCTAAAAACATAAAAGACAAGATCATAAACTAAGAGCATTGCGTGTATATAAATGTACTTGTACAGTCATAAAATCAAACCACAAAAAAAAACGAAACCAACGATAATGGAAAAGAAATCACGTACAAATACAGTCGAATCATCACCTTTATCTCCACAAGAAGCCGCAGCTACTCTTGATCCATTAGTTCAACCACTAAATGATCACGATGGTTTACCTGTGTATACACGTCGACAATCATCTATTTTTTATATACCAGCTAATAGATTAAATGACTTCGATGATATTAGTATAGATGAAAAAAAATCAAATATTATTAAACAATATTTAGTTTATACGGAACGTTTTTCAGGTATTTTATATGCATTACTTGCATCATTATTATTTTCATGTTCAAATTTTGCATTAATAAAACTCAATATAATTATATTCGATGTACTTGTTATTCGATTTTCTGTATTAGCACTTATTTCACTTGGATTTATTATTTACAAAGGTTATAGTCTATATCCTGATTGTAATGGAATACTCGTAATTATTCGTTCAATATTTGCTGCTGGTGGTAGTATATGTTTTTATCTTGCTATATCTTATTTACCATTACCAGATTTAACAACAGTTCGATATACACAAGTTGTTTGGACTGCATTACTTGCTTTGACTATATTTCGTGAACGAATTACTATACCAACAATTCTAGCAAGTATATTAACACTTGCTGGTGTGATATGTGTTGCACAACCAACATTTCTTTTTCCGCCAACGAAAATATTCAATGAAACTACACAAGAAAGATTAACAAATGATACAACTAAACGTTCAATTGGTATGTTAGTATCTGTATCATGTGCATTAGCAATATCGATGAGTATTGTTTTAAATAAAAAATTAATTCAAAAACAAGTTCGACAAAGTATAATAATGTTGTATTTTTTATCTATAACATCCGTTGTTTTAATAATAATACAAATACATTATTGGAATTTTTCAAAAACAAGAACACAAGAATTTAATTTTCAAAAAATATATTTAACAAAAAATTTTATATTGGCATCATTTATTTCCATATTACAAATATGTCCAATGGTTTTATCACAAAAAGCAATTAAACGTGAACATCCATCTATTGTTACTGTTGTACAATCATCTGATATTATATTTGCTATTCTACTACAGAATATGTTTTCCATTAATAAAACAAATTTAATGGCATTAATTGGATCGATATTAGTCATAGCAAGTATATTTATTGTTGGTGGTCATAAACTTTGGTTAGATAGACAAAATCGTATGTGTATATCAACAACAATACCAGACGATATGATTAAAGTGGAAATAAAAAATTAAATAAATATTATGAGTTTTTATATTATTCTAGCTTAAATTTTTCTAATAATAAATATTCATATCATAAAATGTGAATTATTTTTGTTATATATTAAAATACTAAGAGTGCATGCAGTTAGATTATGACTACTCGCATGATTATAGAAAATACTGAAACAACAGAATAGAGAAGAGAAAAAGAATCATGTACGTCGGCGCACTCTGAAGCCTGAAGAACAACAAGGTCGTTTATTTTGCGTTCAGTAGTATTCGTACAAAGAAAAAGGCGAGAAAAAGAAAAGTACTGCCATCAGAGAGGTTAATCGAAGACAAGAAAAGAAAAGGAAAAAAACTAGAAGAGAAACCAGTTTGCACTATGAAGCACGATGTGTATATCACTGATGATGACGTATCAATTGACAATATAAAACCAGTCACAGATGTTTTGGTTGATGACAATGCTATACAAAATATTGATCCTTTAATACAACCATTAATCGATACAGATGAATTACAAATTAAAAATGAAGTTAATAATAATATTGAAGAATTTAATAATCTTACTGAAAAATCAACATCAATTCTTTCACTTCATTCAATTCGACAAAGTCGAACTAAATCTTTTTCACAAGCAATGGGTCGATGTACTGGGATATTCTATGCACTCATTGGTTCATCTCTTTTTACAAGTTCCGGTTTTATTATAAAACAGTTACGTGTTGACTTTTTTGATGCTTTAATGTGCCGATTTATAATTCAAACAATAATTCTTACTATTTTTATTGTTCATAAGCGTTATAAAATACTTCATGGTTCAGTTAATTTAATTCTTTTACAAATTATTCGTGGAATATTTGCAGCATGTGGTTTGTTATTTTTTTATTTAAGTTATCGTTATATTCCATTACCAGATTTAACAACATTTCGATATACACAAATAATATGGACAGCAATTATAGCGATGATTATTTTTCGTGAACGTATATCGATACCAACAGTAATTGCTATTATATTAACATTTATTGGTGTTATATGTGTTGCTCAACCAACATTTTTATTTGGTAATACTGTAAAATTATCAAATAAGAATGTAACAATCCATAGAAAACATGATGATGTTGATTATGAATCAGATAAATCTTATCGATTTCTTGGTCTTTGTCTTGCATTACTATGCGCACTTTCAATATCGAGCAGTATTGTACTTAATAAAAAATTATTAGTATTAAAAATTCCACAAAGTGTACTTATGTTTCAATTTTCATTGTTATGCTTAATTTTACTTAGTATGAATCAAATACGTAATCATTTTATTCTTAATAAACATTCACATCAATCAATGTTTACGTGGCAATTTGCTGTTGCTGCATCTGTTTCATTAATACAATTATTATCATCAACAGTAACACAAAAAGCAATTAAACTTGAACATCCATCAATTGTATCTGTCGTTCAATCATCAGATATCTTATTTGCTATTGTACTTCAAAATTTCATTGCAAATGAAAAATCAAATTGGTTAGTTATACTTGGTTCGGGATTAGTTACAACAAGTATTGTTCTCGTAGGAATTCATAAGATATGGAATGATAGAAAAAAAATACAAGGCGAAGAAACAAAGAATAATAATCCAAAAATATAAAAATAGATATCTTTTTCTTTCTTATTTTTAATCATGCAAAAATTTAAATTTCATCTACCTGTTATAAAATTTTAATTGTTAAATAATATTACCGTTTGAATGTTAAAAGTTCGTAAATTTCTAAATAAATAAAAAATATTTTTTATACAAAAGTTCCGTAGGAAAAATCTTTGCTACAAGAAAAATAGAATCAAACTCATTTCATATGTATTTAAAGTATTAAAATTGTCAACATTATTATCTCCATGATATTATCAAGACTAACAGATGTCTTGAATAAACCCTTGTCGTAAAATAAAATAAGCGGAGTTAATCAGTCAATGTCATTTAAGGTTTTCTTTTCTGAAATTGATGGACATTTCTGTTTCTGATAAATAAATTATAAAATTATTTTCTCACAACATACCAATATTAACTTCTATGAAAACATTATTCATCTTATTATTTTCAAAAAAAATGAATGTAAACATTATTGTCATTTGTATATGATAATATAATCTTCTAAGAAACAATCTAGAATATATTAGATGCCAAAATTTATTTTAATTAAAATCATTAACACTAAACTATCAAAATTTATTATAATTAAAACACATGACTAAAAGAAAAACGAGATTTTAAAGACATACTGATACAAAGAAGAAAAAAAAGAAAAACGATTCAAATAAGATAAATGACAAATAGCATTAAATAAAAGCACACATAAAATATTTACATATAAGCAGCTGTAAGTCTTTGAAAAAGAGTTTCCTGTTGAAGTAAATCATTATTATCAGACATTGTTGCTGTTGATCGCATAGCCAAAAAGATATATGCACCAATAAATTCATGTATACATTTACTCTCAATACCATATAATGGTAAAAAATGTATTGTTTCACCATCAAATTCAATTGTAACTAATTTATTTTCCCAATTAACATTCCATGAACGCATTCGTGATATCCACCATGTTTTTAATATATCACCTGTCATTGTCATACGTAAAAGACGATTTGATGCAATACCAAGTAATTCCTATAGAATAATTTCAAACAAAAAACAACTATTATAAAAGAATAATGAAATTTTTGTTTTATACTTCTTTTTTATTTGATTCTTTAAATTTAACAACAAATGTTGTTATACCAAATTCAGGTAAAGCTTGCCAAACTTTGATATAACGTAATTTAGCTTCTATACAATCTAAATTACTAACAGTTGCATGTGCTTCAAGGATACGTTCAGTCAACTAAAATTTAAGTAACACAGATGTGAAAACATATTCAATTATTATAAATAAATTCAAAGAATTGAAAAACAACCATACATGAATTATTATACGAAAATATTCAACTACTAATGAATGATAATTTATGCAATAAGTTAAATTATCATATAATTACATTCATTATCTATAATTATCTCACAAAAATAAGATCTATTAAATAATATAATTATCTATTATCACTGAGAATCTAGCTATATTTAATATAATGAGAAAATCGTTGTTTTTTTATGTCTATTGATTAGAAACTCTCAGATCTAGGTTGATAAATCTCAACATCGGAGTAATATAAACACTTGATAGATTTTAATATCGAATAAAGATTATTCTTAATAATATTCTTTAGAGTTTTTATTAATTATCATTACAATTGATATTATAATGTATGCATCGCATCTGACATGAATATAAAAGTCTCTAATAATCATGCCTACGTAATGCATTATACTATATGGAAATGCCTTTGGCGATGATTCATAGATATATATTATATCGAATCCATCGCTCTAAATATTTCCAAAATTAATTTTATCTGAGACAGAAAAAAACTAACCTGTTTTGTTTTATATTTTTTAACGAATTTTGTTGATACGAAATTTTCTGGTTGTATATCAAATTTAATTTTTTGATGATTTGTTATCGATGATGATGATGATGATGGTCGTTGCATATGAAGTAAAGCTAATATTGATTCACGTTCAGTTTCATAAGATGGTTCACTTATTGATCGACCTTTTGATGCAAGACGAAAAGCAGCCATCCATTTTGCATATTGTTCTACCTACGAAATAAACAAAAACACTACTTGAAATTTAAATAAAAAATTTAAACATACAGTTGAACAACGAATTATTGTTTCATTCATTCCATCAATTGATGGTATCAATAAACGAATAGCATATTTTTTTGATGAAATATTCACATCCGGAAGTATTTCACAACCTTTCAATGGTATTTTTTCAATAGGTACACTACGTTGTTGACATTCATTTGTATAATAAGTTAATTGTGTATCTCGTATAACAAACCAATAACGTTTAAAAGTTTTTAATGTAAATCGACGTGGTTTAAAAAGACGTAAATAATCACTTAATTCATCATTTAATGAAAATTGATGTATTAATGAATTTGTTGATTTATTTTTCGTTGTTTTTGTTCCTAAAAGTGAATCTTGTAAACGTTCAAGTGCACGATCAATATCATAATCATTTCCATTATCATATTCATGACCAATATCATCATTTGAACACATAAATGTTGATGTGGATGAAACTTGAGATGAATGAATTTGAATTTGTAACTAAATTTAAAAATAAGATTTATTTTCTTTAATAATTAAAGTTAATATTTATCAAATTGGCAAAAAACGTTAGCTAGTAAGTTAAGCGTAAAAAGGAAAATGATCTTGATTAGAGGTGTAAACCGTTGTTATCCTTGTAAGAATTCATTGAAAAATTTCTTCATTATTGATAAATTGGCTTACATCTCTATTCTTGGTTGAAAGGTAAAGCGCATATAATGCTAAGGATGAGTATAATAATAGGTAAAGCTAATTCATATTACCTTACCTTAAATAACTCTGCCTTGATTTGTATAAAACACTAATTAGAATCTCTTTCTATAGAGTATGAACTATGAAAATATGCGTAACGTCTATGTTTTTTGTCTCATTATTATAAATATATAGATTTTCTATTTACTTGTAATGCAGCAAAAGTCATCATTTCTTCATCTGTACAGTCAATATCTTCACTTAAAATTGACCATTTGGCTTGTTCATATAATTGATTTAATCTTATTGCATCAAACTAAATGACATAAATAAATATATGAATATGAATTAAACAATTTTCTTTTTTCTGTACTTTCGGATTAAGATCATAAAATGTAAAATATTTAAAACGTAATAAAACTAAATCATTTTCAACTGTATTTTGTTCCATGATTGATCGTGATGAATCATACCATAAACTATTTAATAGAGATTTTTCAATAATATTTATCGGTCGTATTAATTGTGGTAAAATATTTTTTATTGGAGTTATTGGTGTTTGAGCAAGATTTTCATCACCATTTAACTCTAAATTATTCAATGATTTCGATAGATTTGTTACTGAACGTTGATGATGATTATTTATTGATGAATCCTTTTGAAAAAGAAAGATTTATTTTTCGAATTATTAGAAATAATTCTTACTATTCTATCGATTGCTGCAGTTGATCGAAGTTTTGGTGTTGTTGGAGAAAATAATGTTGATAAAGTTGATGTATTATTTGCTAATGAATCACCCATAGAATTATGTCGATTAAGTGTACCGATATTATGTCGTCGACGACGAGGTGATGTACGACGTTCATGAATTCCATTCATATTTTGTATACGAGATGAACGTACAAGTGATAATTCTTCAGCATGACGAATTCCTTAAAATGAATAGGAAAATTTAATTTGAAATTTTCTCAAAGATTATTTAGTTTCATACCAAGATCTTTACAAAGTTTACAAACAGCAGCAAAAACTGACACTGAAAAATCTGCATTTATTGATAAAATACGTAAATCGGGTAATTGTAAACGAATAGTCTTATGCATGCTTGTAAAATTAAGTTGAGCATCCGATTGTACACCATATTGATCAAGTGTCCATTTCGTATTGATTAACCAAATATTTGCTTTTGGCCACCAAAGTGCATAATCAGAAAAATCTTGAGATATATCTAAATATTAATTTATAAAAAACAAAAAAAACGTTTTTTTTTCGAAAGAACAAACCAAGACGATTAACAAGTTGAACCATAACCGATCCAATTGTCATCGAACCATTGACAACAACAATAGTTGAATCAATTGTTAAACTCCATGATAATGATTTAGGTACTGATCGTTGATTTAGTGAAGTAGGCATAACGTAATATATATTATCTTGCTTACTCACTAAAATCAAACAATGAACAGTATTCAATTTATATTAGTTAGAACTATTGATGTTACAAACAACCAATCAGAGTTGATCTATTCATTATTATATTATTTCTGCCTCCTATCAAATAAATGTTTTTTTTCTAGAAAAAATTTTTTATATTAATAAAGTTAGAAATTTATCTGAAAATAAAATAAATCATCATAAGAATTTATTTTATTGTGGAATTATTCTCATAATTTTATGTATGGTTATTGAGCCTCATTCATAGAATTTACAACGGACTATAGTGTCTTTCTCTTTTTGTTTCTTCTTCTTCTTCTTCGTTTTATTTTTGTGATATTCATTCTATATCATTTCAGATTTATTATAATCATGAGTGATTTTAAAGCTATTGGCAAGGCTTTCATTGATTTTTATTATAGTAAATTTGATCAAGGTCCACGTGAAGGTGTAGCAGCACTATATGTAAATATGAGACTTTCTTTCTTTGTTTTTGTTCTTTCATTATTAATTATTAATTTTAAAGGAACCAGTCAATGGCATGATGAATTTTAATAATGTTGATTTTGCTAAAGGTGCACAAGAAATAGCTGAAAAATTACGTTCATTGACATTTCAAACAATAAGTCATACAGTGTCAACCATGGATATTCAACCAACATATGATAATTGTATTATGATTGTTGTTACCGGTGGTCTTAAAGTAATTTAATTTTGTATATATATATATGTATGTATATATGAAGTATATTTCTATATAGGCAGATAATGATCCACCAATGCAATTTACTGAAACGTTTCTATTACGTTTTATTAATAATTCATGGCTTGTAATCAACAACGTTTTTCGTCTTATTCTTCATGGTTGAACAAAAAATAAAAACAATTTTTTTTACTTTAGTATAATTAGTATCTATTCAGAAACAAAAGAATAAAACTATCATTTAAGAAATACTTAAAAAATCTTGTTGATTTATAATTTATTTAAAAACAAAAAAAACTAATCTACTTTCATTTATTTATATTTACATTCTCGATGTCAAACATAATCATATATTTATTGAAAATTTCGTTTACACGGACTGTCATAATTAATCTTCATCAAAGAATTTTTTCTTATCGTAAGAAACTATTTATAGTTAAGAATATTTAATAACGTATTACACAGGAAAATGTATGTAATGATATATATTTTCGTACTCTAACGTTCCGATGATCTAATCAATGAGTGTATTCTTAGCAGGAAAAAAATGATTTTCCTAGAAGTGTCATATTTATGGAAAAGAACATTTTTTTTCCTTTATTATAATCATTAGTTTATAATAAACTAGGAACATAAAAAAGCATGTATCATCTCATGTCAAGATATTTGAAATTATTGTTATATAATGGAACTTTTCTAAAATTAGAAGATAATGAACGTGCCTAAACTTTCAACAAGGCTTATTGATAATGCACCACGACATTCGATTGACCTTCAATATGAATATTTTGAGGAAAGACTTTTAAGTTGTTTAGCAAAGAATTATGACTCTTCATAGAGAAAAAAAAGAGTGTAGATGGTTACCATTGTTTAGCGTATTCTCTATTATAGCAGCATCATACTAATCACTTTATAGGTTTTGTTCATGTTAAAAACAAACGTTATTGTAATATCATTTTCTTTTGTATTATGAAAGCAAAAAAGCAACAAATAGAAATTGATCTAAGAAAATGACTCGAAAGCAATGTTTTTTTATATTACAAATATTCTTACAAAAAAGAAGCGTACAGTTTGAAAATAACAATAGTTTATTTATTAATGACGAAAAAAAAAATACAAATTGTTCATCAATTTAACTTGATAAGAAATTCATTGTAAATTATTCACTTATCGAATGTCATGACGTAATATTTTATAATAAACAACAAATTTTTGTACGTTTTTCTTTTGTATGATGTCCTGTAGTTGGTGGATGTGGATTAATAACAACAACAGCTGGATCTTCACCACCACCCAGTAAACTAGTTGCACCTCCATGAGATACTTGATAATGATGTCCTTTACTTTGTCCAGGATTGCTTATTGCTGTACCACCGGTAGCAATACTATTTTTTTTCTGTTGCCCACGTTGTTTTTTCTTGAAAAATTCTTTACTTTGTGATTTACTCATTGGATCAGGCTACAAAAAGAAAATAAAATTCAACAAATAACTTCACTTAAACTAATTAAAGAATATCTGTAGAAAAAAAAACGAAAAACAAAAACGAAACGATCCTAAACAATATCGCTTTTTCTATCTAAATCATGCGTAACTAAATTATTTAATGGTACTGGCATAGTTTTATATTGTGATTCAAAACAAGATGAACTATGTCGTTTAACAAGACCAGTTTGATCAGAATTTTGTTTTCCAATCAACGGATTAAGTCTTGTACGTGATGATGAAAAAGAATTATATGGATGTTGTTTGGCATAAACACAACGATGATATGATGTATGATAAGAAAGTTTTTGAGGTTGTAATGAATGTAATGAATTTTTAACTCCAGAATTACCACCACCGCAACTACTTGTTGAATCTTGTAATGGAACACTTTCATGTTGTTGCTGTTGTTGTTGTGTTTGGGAATGAATCATATGTGAAGCACCATTTGAACAACTTAATTCACTAAGACGTCTTGAATCACTTGATGTCCAATCGGAGAATCGTCGTCGAAAAATAAGAAATAAAAATTCATATAAAACTTTTTTTAATTCACGACGAAATAATTCTCCAGTAAATGTATAAAAATAAAATCCACAACCATGATCAAGATATAATAGAAATCTCATAATACCATCGGATAAAATTAAATATTTTTTTTTATATTTTAAATATGGTTCAATAACAGAAAATACTCGTAATGGAAATGTTAATAATAAAAAAAGAAATGTTGAAACAAATAAAATATATGCTAATTGTGTATCACGTGGTGAACGTGTTTGTCTTAAACCTAATTGTTTCATTAATATATGAGATTTACATACAGAATAAACAACAGTTGCATTAGCTATTAAAATAATAATAAATGGTATTAAAGAATTTATTATGAAATCCATCCATGAAAAATAAAATGTTAGAAAATGATCATATGGTTCAACAGGTGGCCGTATTAAATTTGAACTACACATAATTAATAATTTTTTTTCCGTGTCATTATTTTGAAATCGATAATTTCGTTGTTCAGATCCGAAAAATATTAAATAATGAATATTAAGAAAAAATAAAACAGTTGATATTATAATTAATGTACAATATGAATGTTTATGACTAAAAATGTTTTGATTCCAAACAATACGTCTTGTAACAGCAGCACGTTCAAGTGATATAACACATAGAATCCAAACGGCACAATGTGAAAAATAATTTGTTATAAATTTATATGTTCGACATATATAAATTGAACGTTGTAGAAAATAGGATTGAAATGAATAACGTATTATAAGACGAATACAATTCAATGTAATTAATATTAAATCCTAAAAATTAAAACTAAATAACTTTTGTATGTTAAAATGAATAAAAGAAAAAACTAAAAGAAATTAATACTATATATTTACCATAAAACTTTCTGCAACAAATAATATTGAACAACCATATTTTTGAAATTTTTTTCTTGTAAATATTAATATTGTTAATAATGAACCAATAAAACCAAATGGGAATAATAACCATGGATAAATACGATGAAAACGTATGACATATTTAATCACAGTATCATTGGACAAATTTGATGTTGATGGTGAATACAAATCATAATATTCAAAATGTTCGATATTCATTCTTATATTATTATTTATATCTGATCTTATCTATACATACAGACTTTTTCTTTATATCCATATAAAAATAATACAAGGTTAGATTAAGTCAAGATTCTTCTTCTTTATGTATCCATCGACACTCAATGTCTTAGTATTATGTTTATATTTTTCTTTTTATTGTCGTTTCTGTCAATACCCCATATAGAGAGATTTCTTTTTGTCTTGCTCAATCATACTGAAAAAATATTTTTCTTAGTCTAATAAACAGCTTTATTCCGGGATAAATAGTACAACGATTTTATTATATTTAGTTTTATCTAATTACTTCAAGCTTCTCTCTTTCTTGTCTATTTCTAGATAAAGAATAAAGATAGGAAAACATTCATGTTCGTCATAGAGAAAAAAATAAATATATATCGAAAGACACCTCTGTTAATAATAGAGAACGACGTTTTGACAATAAAGAAACGTGTTATGTTTCTCGTCTACTCAGAAATATAGGGATAAATCGGAAAGAAAAACATGTAGTAAATGCAGTTTATCATCAAGAATAACACGATATTAATGCTAACATGTCCTACTTAATTGCATAGTAATAATAAGTCAACAGAAGTATATACGAGTATATGAACGCATCCCTTGACATCTTCATATAAATATTCTAAACTTATGCTGTCATTGTCAATGACGTCGTTACCCTTTTTTTGTTGTCTGCAAGGCATAGTTCTTTTTGTCATGCCTTAATTAATGGTAATTGTATGACTTATTGTATAGTTTTTTTTTCTTCTTTTATATTAATTGATCAAATATATATGACATGACGTTATCTTGTCTCTCTACATGACACATTCATATAGATTTAATATACAAAATACGCAACAAAATATATAATCATTGATATTCTCAACATGTAACTGTCAAACATGTCGATGATTAGATTCCGATTGAATATTTGTTTGACAATAATTTCAATCTCAAGCTGAGAAAAGATTTTTCTTCATTCCATCAGGAAGTACAAAAAGACATAACTAATAACAGACAAAAAAACACATCAACTTACAAGTATTGGCTCAACAACTACTTGATCAGTTTTTGAATTATGTCGTGAATCTGTTAACATACTTGCATCTTTCGGATAAAGTAACGGTTTTGGTTTAATTGGTAATATAGTATTGGATGTATCAGAAAACACTTGAAAGAAAAAATATATTTTATTTTTTTCCAAGATATTCAGAACAATATACTCTGACTATGACGTTGTGCCATTTTACCTGCATCACTTGATGATATATTAAAAAGGCTAAGCATAGCAACACATGGTGTATTTTGTAGAATTGCCGCAAAACGAACTATGATAAAAACAAAAGGAATGCAGAAAGATTCAATTGATTTTTCTTACTTCCACTCTGTGAAACATTTAATTTAACGAGAGTATGATTGAAATAAAACGTTGCTATATAAGTGCCTGTTATAGTAGACCAAACTGAAAGAAGACCATCTTGGGAAGCTGAAAAACCAATGAATAAATATAAAAATTAAATTAAAAAGTTTAATTTATTAACCTGTAATCGCAATATTGCCATCAGTAGTTAATGAAACAAAAACAATGGCAGTTTTATGTCTAAGAAGTTTATGTACAACAGCACCTAGAATAAGTTTTTTAGAAAAAAAAGATATTGAGATAGAGATTTGAGAAATCTGTACCGTCTACAAATGACCATAGTATTGCTTGACCATCTTTGTCACCGGTTAAAACATGTTTTCCATCTTCACTTATAGCAACAGCTGTAATTGATTGTTCATGTTCAACCAAAACCTTTTAATGCATACTTATAATTTTCTTTAAAAACTATTTCTTATTTTTACTTGTGTTAATTTTCCCGATGATAATTCCCATAATTTACAACTACAATCTTCACCACCTGTGATCAAATACTGTGAATCAGATCTAAAAGCTATACACGTAATTTTTCCTTCTGTATGATCAATTGAACGGACAACACGTGCATCATCCAATGACCAAATTTTTAAACTAAATTTAATTTATTCATAAAGAATTATATCATCAATTAAATAACACTTACATATTATCAGCATTTCCTGATACAACATATTTTCCATCGGGAGATACACCAAGCATTTTACATGGGACATTATACTAGCAAAAACAAAATTGCTTAATAATATATTTTGTAAAATATTAGCTTACTGAATCAATCAATTCACCCGTATTGGCCCACCATGTTTTGATGTAATTTTGTTCATCACTTGATAAAATCTTTCGATTATCTTCTAATATACGTAAATGTGATATTGAAGCGGAATGTTCCTGATATGGAAAAAAACAATTATTCAAAAGTACATAAAAATATCTTATTCTTTATTTACAGTAAATTCGGTAACAATTTCTCCCATTTCATTATCATAGACTTTAACAGTTGTATCTTTTGAACCAGATAATGAAAATAGATATGAATGTGAAAGTGCAACTTGTGTTACAGGTGCACGATGTTCAACAATTTGTTCTGTAAGTTCTCCATCAATTAAATTATATAATCGGACAATTCCAGCTGCACAACCAGCGATAGCAACATCACCTTCACGTGAAATCGATAATGACGTTATAGAATTTTGTGTTGATAATGGATCATCATTAGGAAAACCATTAAATTGTTGTTTAACATTTAATACATGTATTGCATTCTAAAAATTCATTAAATTATGTTTCATACCTATTATGAAAATAAAAAACAAACTTCGGCTGCTGAAAATAGAAAACAATCATCTGCAGATACATATAGATCAGTTACAGGTGAATCATGATGTGTTAATGTTCGAAGTAGAAGACGTGAACGAAAATTATAAACATAAACATATGTATTAACACAACCCACATAGCAACATATTGAATCTTGTGATATTGAAAGACTTGTTACCTATTGAGAAATTTCAAAGAAAAATTTAATGTATTTTCGGTGTTGTCTCAAAATCTGGAAAACTTTTGAAAAAAGATTCAACAGTTTATTTATCAAAGAAGCATGTGCAAGAAAGAAGAAAAACCATTTGATTTGAAGAAAGGTGACGTAGTTCACTTTTTACTAGCTACCAATAAAGAAAGTCCCACAAGATGTTCATCGCGATCGATCTCATCGCCCTCGCAATATTTGGCAACTAGGACTATGAAAGCTCAGGCTTAGTTCTTTTCAATTGGAACTGTCACACTTCTATTGGCAAGAGTTTTGATTTTAGCTAGAAGGTATGGGTGTGCATAAAGCATGGATACAAAACCCACACTCTCAAGGTGCACGTCTGTGCATATTTGCTAATAGAAGTGCAGAGCACAGTAAAGTAGAATGGCACTCGGTAGATGATAATCATAATTGACGTAGACAATCATAAATATTTATGAAAGAATATAATCATTCTCTTCTGTTATAATGATATCAGAAATTTTCCGGATTTCAAGACATATTCGTATTATCTCTCTCTTACTTCTGATGTATGTCCTTCAAGTCGATGAATATCACTACCAGTTACAAGTGATTTTACTTGAACTGATGTATCATCACAAGCAATGATAATAAATGTATCATCAGCTGAAATAATCATATGCTTAATAGGCGATCCAATTGTATCAATAATATCAAGTAATTGCATTCCACGAAAAGTCCATCGTTTTATTGTTTGATCACGTGATCCTAAAATAAGTATAGAATGAATATATTTATTGATTTTATAATAAAATAAATAAACCTGAAATTAAAATACTATCATCTTGTGTAAGAGCAATTCCAGTAACAGCATCTGTATGTTGTTCAATTGAATGTTCGATTTCACCTGTTTCAAGACGAAGTACAATAATTAATCGATCACGTGAACCAGTTACAATATGTTCATTATTATGTGAAACAGTCATACAAAGTATATCATCTTGATGAACACTAAATTTAGAAAAAAAACGTTGTTTTCTTCTTTAAATTTCTTCTAAAAATTTACTTATAAGTATTTTCTAAATCACCCGAATTAAGATTAAATAATTTAATAGTTCGATCTAATGATGCTGATACTAAATATTTGCTATTATATGTTAATTTAATTGATGTTATTAATCCTGCATGACCTAAAAATTGATAATAAATAGAAGAATATATTTTGTAAAAAGAAAAAAGAATATTAAAATTTACTAGTAAATTTTTTGACAAGTTTTTTTGATGGTATATGATACATTGCAATTTCATTTTGTCGTGTTGCACAAAAAACATGTTGATTAAATGTTGTTGGAGTTATTTTATAAACATAATCATTACATGGTAAAATTGTTATTGTCATTGGTGGAATTGTTGATATCCATGATGAAAGTGGTACAAATACAGGTGTATTACATGATTCACACCATTCATGTGCTTGAACATATAAAGATTCAATATGTTCATTATAACGACCTTAAATAGAATCAATGAATATATATACGCTATTTTGTGAGTTATCTTACTTTTAATATTTTTTAATCGTAAAATAATTTCTCCTGCAAGTAACATTGGATTAGAAGATATAATATTTGTTATAGTTTTTAATGTAGCTTGTACAAGAAGTATATCAGCATCAAGTATATTACTACAGATTATATCAAATTCCCAAAGCAATTGTTCAATAGATAGACCATGAATTTTTGATAATAAATATTCAAAACAACATAATGTGTATTCTTTTAAACGATCAATATCACCTAAAATAGAAAGATATTAATTAGATCTTTGGAATAATATTAATTACCAGAATGCATTAATTGATACCATAATTCACTAAGTCGTCGATAATTATATGCTACTTCAGAATATAGAAGTGGTTGTTGTAAAATAAAACGACGACCATTATCACCTCTGAAAAATAAAATAAGAAGTTTTTGAGTCAATTGTGATACGTGAATGAGTACTTGAGATCATCGAGGAACAGAAAATGTATTTTAACATACTAAATGCTATAGTATGTAGTTTCTGTAAGAATACTATATGGCAAAAAATCAGTTCATTTAACCGGAAAACTATACTAAAGATAACAAAATGTCCTTAAAACATCAATATTTCGTTCTAGAACGATGCGTGTATTCTCTCTGAGTAAAATACAATACATAATCTGTAGTATCAATTTGCTACGAAATAATAACAAAACTAGAATTAAAATTCTAGAGAATAATTTATTTATTTATTGAATAATAGATTACATAAGCAGATAGAATGTATGACA
Organism: Adineta steineri; assembly: GCA_905250115.1. Taxonomy (NCBI): domain Eukaryota; kingdom Metazoa; phylum Rotifera; class Eurotatoria; order Adinetida; family Adinetidae; genus Adineta; species Adineta steineri. Next base: position 75,171 of record CAJNOI010000181.1, read on the forward strand.
TGGTTGATGTACTTTTTTAGATTGGATGTGCCCAGGGGCGCACTGCTCCCCTCTTGCCCTCGACACCTGGGTACGACCCTGGATGTGCCACCGATAGAATTTTGAAACAGTAGAGGAATATTTATAAAATTTGTAGTATTTCTCAAAGAAAGTATGATTTCCAGGTTCTTGTTTACATTGTCTGTATTTGTAAGAATGAGTGCAAATAGTGCTCTCGTAAGGTAAAGTAAGCATACAATGTAAACAGCATGTTCTTCCTGTGTACAGATGAGTGGAACTTATTTCAATCGGAAGTGTAAATTAACAAGTTGTCTTAAACAACATTTCATAATGTATGGTTATTAATCAATTAAATATTAATATCAAATACTTAGATGAATGAACGGCTTGTTGGCTTTTCGCCAATAGGACATTTGCCATTGCCGTAAGCACAGCAGATTCTCGTCAACTGTAATAACATAGAATATCTGTGAATAATTAACCTAATACTATTAGAATAAGCATGCCATAGGTTAAACTCTTCAATAAAGTTATTAGGAAATATTTTTACACATGTGTAATCATATCATGGCGTTGGCAAAATTCAGAATAAAACTACTCTCGTAATCGTTTCTCATTAATATAATTTATTCTGATAAAAACTTCTTACCTAATTTGAACGTTTCGATTCATATCAATCAATGGTTTTGATTCAATAAAAGCTTCAAGAAAATAATTTGCTATATCTCGATGTGCAATACGAATATCTTCAACTCTTTTTAAATATTTCTGTTTCATATGTCGTCGAATAAATGAATGACTCCAGCATATAACAACTTTTAAATCAAAATATCTTTCTGTTAACAGTGGACCTAAAGAAATTTTTTTTTTTAAAATATTTTCTTCGTTTTTTTTCTTCTTATCTATTTACCTAACATATATTTAATAGCAATCCATAATGATGGTGGAAAACGTAAATACTTTGGTAAATCTTTTGAATAATATTCCAGAAAAAATTCATTATTACATGATAATATATCAAGTAATTCAATTTCACTGATTGCTGATTGAGATGAACTAATATAATTAAATATAAATGAACATATTTTTGAACCAAATTTTTGTTCACAATGATCTTTAAAATAAAATTAAATTAAAAAAATATATATAAATTTTTCGCTTACCAATATAATTATTAAGTATATTATCAAGATTAAAATCTATCGAAGCAACTTTCTTTTTTTCTAATGATAAATAATCTAAATAACTTTCATTTAAAATAAGTCGAAGAATATAAAACATTTGTGATTGTTTATCTAATTGTTGATAGATAGATTTTGATAATGTTTGTATAACTGAATCTGTTATATGTCGTTGAATTAAATTTAATTCAGATTTTATAAATAATGTTAAATCAGATAAATTTATTGTTTCACTTGTAAATGGTAATTCAATTAAACAATTTTCTTTTTCAATTTTTTCAATCATTTCACGTATTGGAATTTCATATGAAGATGATGAATGAATACTTCGACCAACAGATAATATCACGTATACCTATAAAAATACATTTCAAAGTTGTTAGATGTTTCCATAATATTTCCTAGAGAATGTATAGCTTCTCACTGTTTAATAGAACATTGAAAGTCTATGTAACTGTTTCTCAAGCAGGTGTAAACATATAACCTACGATGCATAAGTATTCATAGAAACGCCGAAGCCTAGTTTTTTCATTCACTGATAGGACAAAGCGTTTTCTTTAAAATATAGATTTTGAATCTAATTTAGCATACAGCTTATAACAGAAAAACTGGCAATTAGTGTTAAAATCAAAGTCTGTAGATTTCATGATTTTCAGAGAAAGTTCTCAAAGAAAGTTTAAATATGCAGCTTCTCAATCGCTACAAGAATATGTATGAAACATTTGAAAAAGACATTTCATAGTATTCCTGAATGACAAAACACGGAATGCATACAAAAGCACTTAGGACTAGTCTTGATAAGTCGAGAGAACTACATTTATTTGATTTTAAAGTTTCAATATTGTTCTAAAGCATTCAAAGACACCAGAGATAGGATATGAAAGAATTTCTAATTTTTCCTTGATCACAGGCCACTTTTAGCGAGTTTAAAAAATCTAAAGGAATTCTAGTACTTTTTGTTTGTACACAGTAAATTTTGATGCCTATGCATCATAGGTTACACTGACATCTTATAGATCTTTCTTCTTTTTTTTAGAAGATGGAAAAAAAAGTATGGTGCCACTATTCTATTGACCTTGTTTTGGTTTACGAACAATTATTTATCTGACGTAAACATGCATCACACTAAAACTACTTCGTACTTGTATTTTTGTTTGTTAGCATAGACAAACAAATATTTAAAATAACCAAAGGGGATTTTTCAACGTTAGATGATTTGAGTTCTAACTCTATATTTTCGTCATCTATGAATATGAAAACATTTATATTACTTTTGGTGGAAGTAATTGAAGTAATGTTTGATAAAATGTATTACATGATATATGTTGACTTTGTAATGTTATATCTTCAATTCCATCAATCATTAATATAAATGGTTTTTGATTTTTTGATAAATTTTTTAAAATAGTTTGATAATATTCAATACGATTAGTTTGTTGATCAATATTTCCTACTGAGGCATTTTGTAATAAACCCATTTGTGTACATATTGATGAAAATATTTCACTAAGTTGACGTGATTTTGATGTTAAATTAACATATCTTATTATACATTGTACATTTTTTCCTAATGTATTTATAAGATATTGAACTATTTTTGTTGATAATAAAGTTTTTCCTGATGCACGACTACCAAATATCATATATGGATAATGTTCAGTTGTATTAGCTAATGTTAACCATTGTTTAAATGAATAATTATTCTCAATAAAATGTTCTAAACCAAGACATGTATTTGTCAAAGTTTTTGTATAATATGTTAAATGCATAAGATTTTCATTATATAAAATTTGTTGAGATGGTTTTAAATGATGTAATATTGATAAATCAATTGAACGTTCATATAATGATTTAATACGAAGAAATATCGAAGCATTTAATGTACGTAAATATCGTTGATAATCCGAATCATTCGACTGAAAATCTCCATTATCTTTCCATGGAATATTTAGTATTGTTCGATTATCATCATTTTTTAAATCATTATTATCATTATTTGAAAATTTATTAACAACAGATTCACGAAAACGTTTTAATTTTTCTTGACGTATTTTATCTAAACGTCCACCAGCAAGTGTATCAATAAAATATTCATTACCCTTACTCTTTTCATTTAAACCTTTGAATAGAAAGAAGAAATATTGTCATAAATAATTAGTATGAACTTTAAATAGAAATTTATATATATGTGAGAGTTAATTTGTCTTATTTAAGAAATGATACTTCTTTTGTTCGATAAGATCTTATAATAAAAAGAATTTTTATTAATGATATATCTAGCTGAGATTATTTTCAAATACAAAGAGATAAAAGATTTGTAAGCTATTGTCAAGTTGTATTCCAGGACTCTTAAGAGGATGAGGTTTTTTTTGTAAACATTCTGTAAGTCTTTTTTTTCTTCATTGACAGAAAAGATTTTTTTATTATCAAAGGATTTAGTTGTTATGATTAACCTGACCTTTAATTATAGAATACTCTTTTGCATTGAAACGGAAAACATATGATCTTTAAATTTATGTATAATTATATCAATGAAGAAAATATATGTGTAGAGATTTTAAAGTATTTTTATCTCTATTTAATCATGATTATATGACAATGGTGCTATTTGCTTTTCTAAAACTCGTAAAACATGTCTCAAGAGACAATATATATATATAATAGAATCGTTATTGAATGTATATTAGAAATGAGAATCTAATTAATATTGTAAGACGATCCAAATAAGATGTTACAATATAATACAAGCCTCTTTTTTTTATTTTTAATCATAGACATTCAAGATGAAAAATCATCATCTTATTTTTCTTCTTCATTCATAAAATAATTAGTATAATTATATGAAAGAGTAAATAACATACCATCAAATTGCCTTAAAACACACATACAACCAGATGAAGATAATTTTGTTGAATAATTAAATAACATTTCTACACTCGAGAGTAATGGAATATCATACATTGATTTAACATTCGATTTTTCATATTGAACACTTAGAAATAAATCAACTAAAGTTATATAAGCTTCATTCCATTCAAGATTTTCATGTGTATTTAAATCATATGTTGATAATGATCGTGATGAAACATTTGTAGAATTTTCATCAGGATCTTTTAATTTATAAATCGATGGTGACAGTTTATCATCTAATACATACCATCGTTCAAGTGGTTTAACATCTATAGAAAAAAATCATCAATTGAAACTTTTTTTTTGTAATCGAAATTTACCTTTGCCTAAATCAGCTGCTGAATTTTTAATATTATTAAAATCTGTAGTTGATAATTCAATTGGTAAAACAATTTGTCCATATTTATTACCAATAAAATTTAATAAAAAAAGTCCAGTTGATGTTTCATAAGCATTTTGTATTTCTTTCATATAACGTAATATATGATATGGATTTTTTGATATATCAAAATCCCAATTTAAATTACAATCAATAAAATAAACATAAATACCTTGTGTTAAAAAATATTGTTGTAATTTTGGTAAAGTTTCTGTTACTAACAGATCACGTTCAATATCAAATTCTAAAACAAAAAAAAATAGATTTTTACAAACTGTTTGTAAGTTGTATTTTTCTTACCATTTTTATTCGATATAACAAGAATTTTAATTTGATTCCAAATTATTTTCGGTAATTGATTACCAGTCAATAATACTTTCCCTTGTATTACATTTGTATAAACATCTGTACTGTTATTATTATTATTAATAGGCTCTGACACCATTCTAAAAAAACATATAACAAAAAATTTATTACTCGTATCATTAATTATATAGCCATTTTATCTCTCGAACTTTGAACTATTATCATATTAGAAAAAAAAAGTTAATAGCAAAAAAATACTAAAGTAATGTTGAACTATTTTTCAAGATTGATGATCAACAATGTATGAGTAGTACTCATTCAAGTAGATTTATAGACTATTAGTTCTCTTCTGATAGCTAATATTAGAAAAAATGAATCTAATGATGTCTATTTTTAAAAAAATTCTAGTGCTTTTAGACTCTTCTTTAGTATGATGTATTATACGATAGTCTTTTTCTTAGTTAATAGTATCTGATAGATCTAAAGTATATTATCATCAAGCTGCCAAAAAAAATCTAGAATGACACATTGTCATTCTCTTATATCTACGAACGGAAATGAGAAGAATGAAATCTAGTAAGCAAGAAAATAGGTTTTGTTTATAAGTATATATATATATATATATAGAATCAGTATTTATGGATAATATCAATGATTGTCTATTTATTAGATATTTATCATTTATTCTCTTTATCTAAATCTGTCAACTAATCTTTTCTCTATAATTCGAGCTACACTATGTCTCTAGAGACATTACTTACATGAACCCTATGCTCTATAGTAAAGCTAGGATATTTTATTATATACGGAAAATTTATAAAAAATAATAAGAAAATTAGTTAACCAAATCAACAAATGATGTTTTTAGTTAATTTTAAAAATAGAATTTAGATAAATATACTTTATTATAACTTATAACTTCTGACTTTCATTTACTTCTCCTCCTTCTTTTCTTATTGACATGCCTCTCTCTCCCTGTCTCTCTATCTCCTTTCATTCTTTTTTTTTTGAACACGTCTAATATTTGTCGCCCTTATTTTTTTTTCATTACTAACATCGCTGGCACTCTGCTGATAAGTAGCAAGAGTGAGAGAAAGCATAAGCTCTAATGTGAAGACAAAGTAGGCGTTTTTTTTATCGCATGTTCTAGTAACATCGAACATTTTTCTTGCAATTCTTCTCTTTTTTTTCTGACGTCGACAGATGAAAGTAGACGGCAACAGAAAAGTTCAAATGCTCACTAGCTCTTACGAACATCATGCAATAAACTACTGGAAACCGACTGTGCGTGTTAAAATAAGTTTTTGCTTTCTTTTCTTGTTCTCTATCGGAACTATCATAGTCTAGTTAGAAGTAATAGAAGAGGAAAAAACGCGAGAGAGGCACTAACATTATTATCATCATCATCATCCTCATCTCTTTTTCGTCAACCGATTATAATAACACAATATGATTCGATTAATAATTTCAAAGCATTTTTGATGTTATTACAAGTAGAATCACTGTTGCAACACAGTGCTGTCAAGCGTGAGAAAGAAAAGAAAAGACATGTAATTAACATCACAAAAAAGTTATTTATATTCATTATTATCATCAAAAAAATTTTCAAGCAGTTGGTCTTATTTCCATATCGTTCTATAAAAAATATTAAGAATAGATATTTTTTTTTTTAAAAAAAAAGAACAAACTTAATATATAATAAATGATCTATACCGGAATATATTATATCTATATTTCTGTTAATAGTGTGCAAGCATGCAGTAGAATAATATTCTTTTCATAACACGCAAAGCACGTTCTTATCCATTGTATTGATTAGTATGATTGTTAAGAATAACCCAATACTTCTTATATTTTGCATGTGTATGTGTGTTTAGATGCAACGGAAGCTAATCGAGTGTAAGCAAGACAGACAGAAAAACCGGAAGACTTGAAGCATTAGTGATTGAAATGATAATATGCATGAATGAAATTTCTTTTATTCATTAAGTAAAAGAAAAAAACAAAAACTCAGCATATACAAATGAATATTTTAAGAATATAATTAAAATATAATCATTTACTGTTTCATTAAGCATAGCAAATTAATCTCAACAGGAGTATTTGTAAAGTGTAATTAACATGTTTTTATCAGAATATGACTTACATCTAATAATAATGTATTGGTGAATAATTCCCTATTTTTATTCAACATGATAAAAATATTAATTTGAATATTTCTGTTGCTACAAAAACAAATATATAGATAATGTAGTTTATGTCATATTGATATACCTATCATTAAAATTAAACATGTTAGTGTAATTCCTATGAGATAAAAATATGAATGTCATATGAGTACTAATTAAAATTATGTATAAAACAGTATTAATAATATCCTAATTTATGTATGTCAGAATATAATTCGAAAAATAACATAGTCTATATGAATATATCTTGAAATTTATGTTTACAAAAGCCATCAATTGTTTTATTTATAATAATATTATTTGTATTGGTATTCATAAATAGATTCTTCCTATGTGATAATGATACAAATCTAATCAATATTAATCTTATTTGTATTACAAAATAGACATTGACTAATAAAACATCTGTGTAAATATATTCAATTCTAAGATTTAGTTATGAAGTACATATGGAATATCTCAAGAAAATTAATCTCATATCATTAGAAATATAAACTCTTTTGCTATACAGATGTAAATAATCATATATATATTTTTCTTCTTCTTTTTACAATTTGAGCAAAATAAAAGCTATATTCATTGTCTTTTGTTCATTTTTTTTATTGTTTACGACAATATCGAATAATACATAGTAGAGTACCAGATAAGATGAATAAACCGGAAAGACTACCAGTAACAATCCATACATATGGTGATGTTGATCCAACACAATTAGCTTTATGTACTGAACATCTTTTTGATGGTGGTTTAGGTGATACAAATGATAAAGTATAAATCCATGCATCACGTATAGGATCAATAGTAAGATCAAAATGACAATTATAACAATCAATTGTTTGATTTAAATAATGTTTATCAATACTAATATCAGTTGTATAAGTAAAAGATACTTTTAATGGATATTGACATTCTCTTGATACTGAAATATTGAAATGAACGTTATCACTATCACAAGTTGAATCAATAATACATAAATCACATGCATTACATTGATTATAAACAATAGAAAATACTACGAATAAAAGAATGGTTTTTATCATAATAAAATTTTCATATAAATGTGTTTTGACTTTAGTTTTTTGAATCTTTTGTTTTGCTCTTCTTATCTTAACTGAAGAACAGAACGATATGTTCTGCATTGTAAGTGTTTTTTTTGTACTCATAATCAGTTAGATATGTATTACATCATTATCAACTCAAAGTTTGTTTTTTTGATAAATAGTCAATAGTCATTTTTAATTTTCAATTCTTATAAATAAACACGTTTTATTCGAAAACAAAATATACCACAAGATGCAGTGTGAAAAGCTCTACAGTCTGCACTGTAACACTTACTTCAATTGTATACTTTTTGTTTTTAAGAAAACGCAAAACTGTGTGCAACCAAAACTTTAAAGTTGCTTCGAGACCATAGTATTTTACGTCGAGGTTTATACACAATTGACATAAATTAGAATTTACAATATAGATTGTAAGGCGCTTCATGCTGCATCATATGGTATATCCTGTTTTTTTAATAAAACGCATTAAGATATGAAATACAAAGTGTGAACCACAGGTGGCTTACATCGCCTCGGAAGGGATATTATTTGTGATAGATAAAATATGTATAAACATACATTTTTTCGAGATATCGTTATGGAATTTATATAGAAATATTCTATACAATTCGTTTTAAAATTTATACTATATCAATGTTAGTCAAACATAACATCTCGTTCAATTCATCAAACTATCCGATTACTAACTATTAAATCTATTTATATATTCATCATATGATACTTCTATGATTTATTTAATTATTCCTTTTATTTAAACACAATATCATCGGAAGGAAAAAAAAATGTATAAATATTCACAATAAAAACAACAACAAAAAAATGCATACAATGAAATACATGCAATAATATACAACAAAAAATAATCTGCATGATTAATTATACAATTGAATAGAAGACGACTACAATGGTGAGAGTAACAGTAAAACGAACTGTTCGATTAAAATAGATATAGAGAAAATTCCTGATAAATTAAAATGCTTCATATGACAAATAAATTCTTTTCATAGAAAATCATTTACAAGACATATAAGTATGTATATATATAGAGAGAGAAAGAAATAGATATAGATTTTATCGCTAAATAATAAATGCATATGCTATATAATCATTAGGATCTGTTCTAAAAAATACTCAACAAAAAAAAAGAAGACGATTTTAATATTATTATTCAAATGGTGGATATGAACGTATAATAGATTGTTCAGATAGTGATATTGCGTTTGCTCCTGGAAAATTTGCGTAACCAAAATTCTATTGAAAAAGTATATTTTATATTCTAGATATAATTAATAAAAATGATTTACAGATATATTCCATGTTGGTGCAAATAATTGTGGACCATTCGTTGTAAGAATTTGTGAAAGAAGTTCCAAACTAAGACCATTCGTTGGTGGTAGTGGTGGTGGTGGTGGTGGTATTCGTTCATTTTTTATCATTGTATATGGATTTATTGATTCATAGGGTAAAGATGATGACGATGAAGTTGAATGATTTGAAAAATAATCAATTTCCGATGAAGTCATTTGTGTTAGTTTTCGTTGATTTTCAATATTTGGTGATTTACTTGTTTTAATTATAGATTGATGATGATGATTTATTGGAAGACGTGGTACATCATTAGTTGTATCATTAATTGGTATAATTTCTGAAAGTTTACGACGTAAATTAGAATTTGTAACACGTAAAGAATCTCGTCGATGTTTAAGTTCATCAATTTTTTTTTGTAAACTTGCATTTTCAGATTTAAATTGATATAAACATGATAATAATGATGAAACATCATGTGGCATTGTTTGTTGAAGTAAAAAATCACTTGTTGATTCCCATTCTTGTTCAAGAAATTCTTCTAATGTTTGAGGTGTAGATAAACGTTGTTGTTGTTGTTCCGTTGTTGAAGAATTTGTTAATGGTCGACGAGGATAAAAATTAATATGAATTCGATCATTTTTTTCTTGAGGTTCTTCAGTTTTTACAGGTAAAGAAGTATTAATTTGTTTTTCTTGTGTTACAAGTGTTTTCTTTGGAGGACGACCAACAGGTCTTGGACCACCTTCATTCGAATGTTGACGTTTTTTTCTTAATTGTTCATCTTTATTAATTTGAGGTTTTCTGATTATTGGATAATCAATATCATTCTCTTCAGTTCTAATAGAAAAAATTTTAAATTACAAAAAAACAAATATCAAATTTACTTGATTTTTGGAGTTACAATCTTTTTTTCTAAAACATGAGTATCATCATTTGTACATTTCGATGTTAATAATTGTGGTTCAATATTAGTATTCGATGATTTTGTGATATCAGTCGATGGTTGATTTTGATTTGATGATGTTAATGAAGTTCCTTCGTCTTTATTTAATTCAACAAATTGTGAAAGATTCATTAAAGGATCAACTTGTGATGGATTTTGACTAGTTTCATGGTTTAATTTTTGTTTTGTTACTGCTATTAATGATTTACTAGTTGAATTCTAATATTAAACGAAAAAAAAGATCAGAAAAATAAATCGAAAATATTTTATTTACATGTTTCTGATCTGATGATTTGTATCGAAATGGGGGTATTTGTCTCAGAAATTTCTAAAAAAAAGATAAATATTTTGATTATTAATTGTTTTGTTTTATATTTTGTCTTACTGAAAATTTCGGTTGATGTTGTTCACAATAAATTGGATATTGACAATTATTTTTTCTTACATCTTCGTATAATAAGCCAGCTTGTTGTGCACATGTAACATGAAATAATTGTGAACAATTTTTAACTGTACATTCGCAACAAGCACCTTTCATTGCATGAGAATCTGTACGTCCATTTTTCTTACATAATGAACATATTTGTTGAAAACGTGTTGATGGAATTTCTGATAATATTATTGGTTCCATAGTTGAATTATTACCAAATGAAACTTCAGGTATATAAAGTGCACATATAACATGTGCCCAACCATCATCAGATGTACGTTTCATTGCCCCTTCAATCGTCGGACATAAACGACATGGCTATAAAAAAAAATAACATATTATTAAAAATTTATATAAAACGTTTTTGTTTACTGCTTGAATTTCTCCTGCTTCACATCGACGACAATACCAATCACCATCAGGAATTGATACAATTCCATAACATGCTTAATAAATCAATTAGGATTTAAATTATTTTAATTAAGATTTTTTTTTTCTTACCAGTATGACAAGCAACTGTACATCCTTTTCCATCACAGTAAACAAGTGCATTATTTGAAAAACCTTGATCATCAGAACAGACACAACAACCACCAACTAATTCTTCATTATTTATCATCGTTTTATATTGAAAATTATGATTCGTTTTCGAATTTTTATCATATTTATCGATTGACAATACTGCTTTAGAATTTTTCATTGAGTACAAATAGAACAAAAAAAGGAAACGAACGAGACACTACACTCAGCTGCTTTGTTATGATTCATCATGATAGAGGACGCAACAAATTTTTTCAATGGTTGATCAAAGATCATTGGTAAAATATGGTCATGGACAGAATGGATTTAAACAATATCATGTTTGTTTCTTATTTTGGAATTTACTAAATGGGGATATATTATAGTGTAATATCATTATTTTCCTCACCAACAGAAACTGATAATAGAAATGTTCAAACAAATTCCAAATATAAGAAACGTCGACGTCGACGTCAGAAACAACAACATTTATTAAATCAATTTTATTTAGGATCAAAACATTTTCTAGTTAATACACAACCAAATACATGTCTTTTCAATGAATATTATTATTCAAATTCAAGGAAAGATTCATTAAATCCTATACATCTACATATTTCATTACCAGAAACGAATCATTCAACGATAACACATCCTATTCAATGTACAATAGCAATACGAAGAGATTCATTGAAATTAATTCATTGTCATGATGATTATTGTTCAATTGATTTTACATTCGATGCTGATTGTCCTGTACAAATATACAGTAAGGAAATTTCTCTTTTTAATATTTTATTTAATTCTATTTATTTTTCAAGTCTATTTTATGGCACATGAATTATATACAAATAATAATGGATCATTATCATATGTATGTTGTGAGAAAACAAATTATTCAAATACATTTAAACAATCTTATGCATTTATTCGATCTGCTGGTCATGGACAAATATTTTCATCAATACTAAATGACATTCGTTTTCCTCTATCAATATTACGTGAAAATCATCATAATTGTACAATGAAAAATCGTGTATATCCACTTGTGATCATTTGTCGAGAATTAAATAAGTAAGAAAAAACATTTTTTTTTAGATAATTATTATTTTGTCTATTATAGAAATTCAACAACGACAACAACAACATCATTTCCAACATTTGATCAATTCCATATTGTATTAGCAACAATAAAATTACTTCGATTAAATGATACAACATTACCCATAACACTTGATCGTGTATCTGTTGTTTTACTTAATCAAAAACATGTTTATAATGGTATAGTATTTAAATTATTTGAATTATATGGTATTGAAAATTATTCATCGAAATCTTCTAAAACTAATCAACAAAATAAATCTTTAATTCAAATTATTTCAACATCAAATCTTAATGAAAATGAACCATTTTTAAATTCTTCATCTAATTTGGATATATCATTAAATGAAAGTACATGTGTAATTTGTTTAACTGATATACGTAATGTTTTATTACTTCCATGTCGACATATTTGTTTATGTAGTTCATGTGCTGAAAATCTAAAATTTCAATCAACTAATTGTCCTATATGTCGTATACCATTTCGTGCTTTATTACAGATGAATGCATTATATTGTCAAAAAAATTCTTATATTAACGAAAATAATGATGATGATGATTTAATATTTGAAAATATGTCACTTATTGATGCACTTAATTTATCAACAATAAAACAAATTAATAAACAAACCATAACAACCAATGATATGAAGTATTTTTGTAGTGAACATTCAGTTTAAATATCTGTGATATTTCCTATATAAAACATTATATAACTAAGGTAGATTTATTTTATTTTATTTTATTATTTTTTAGAAATTATATGTTGAACTGGTTTGTTTGTTTTTCCTCTTTTTTGTACAAATTATAAATCGATTTTAGTTTTATTAAAAATTAGAGAAATATTTTTATCAAAATAATGTTTATTTTTGTAAAACTAAATAACAAAAAATTATTCTATTCATTTGTCATATGTGCATGAGTAAAAATCTTATGCAAATAAGTTCATGTTCATTAGAAACTTATTAGTTTTGTAGGATCGAGAAAAACAACAAATAGAGAAATAAGATTGAAGATTAATGTTATTGTAAAAATAAACGAGAGAGATTTCTTCAGGGATGTTTTGAGAGAATAGAAACGAGTTTAATAATTATTTTGTCAAGAGTCTATTATGATAGGACGAATATGAAAAATAATCTGTTTTCTTTCCGTTTCCGCTACACCTGACTTTATTAAAAAAAAACGTTGTTATGTTCTTTTACTTTATATGTAGTTATGATGAGCTCCAATTTCGTCATCTGCTATTACTTGATTAATCAAAATAATTCTCCCATTTTTGTTATTATAAGATCAAATGTATAAATCCGACAGTGGTGGTGGTGCCTGTTACTATTACTTAATAAATAGAATACAATATGCTACTGGTTGTGTGTATGTGTGTGTGTCTATAAAAAGTTATCGAATACTATCATCTAATCAATTTATTTTTTTCTGATATGTGTGTGTGTGTGTGTATACTCTTTGACATAGCGTTTATTTATTTAATGATGATCTAGTGCAATCATCATTAGAGAATTTTAGTAATTTGATTTGTATTCACAGGTGAAAGAAGAGAAAATTAATAGTATAGAAATAGATCAAGGGAAACTTTGCTAAAAAATATTTTATGATAACACACAACTGCTAGTTTTCTGTCTGGCAAAAAATACAAATGGAGTCGATCAAGCTTATTTTTCCTTGGTCTTCTACTATATATTCATTCTGTTTTTCTTTATGCTTCATCAATGACAGAAAATGCTGTGTAATAAATAGAAGAGAGAGAATACATTTTTTGAGATTGACTTTTTGTCCCGTCAACGTTAATGATCCCCATTTAATGACGACGAACAAGGACAACAAGCCACTTTGTAAAGTCCACAATCATTGTCACGATCAGCAATTAGTGTTGATGCGTTAGTTCTATACATTGACATAATGTTTGACATATTATTATTTTTTTTTGCCCCTCTCGCCTATTCGCTCAGGTAATATGTGCATAAGTCAACGAAAAAAAAATATTTATATGATGACGTAAATGACTCATCTTTTATATAATTACATTGTAATCATTTGTTGTTTTTTTTACAGAATGAGTAAATAATCAAACATTTGTATAAGGAGAAAGAGAGAATTCTTTTTTTCCTTCGTACTAGCATAGTTTTGTAAAATTATAATATTATTATTATTATTATACGAATAAGAGAATTAGTATGTCAACAGAAACTATATATTTAAAAAGAAAACGGAGGGGGAAAAAAAAGATATTCTATTTGCGTATATTATTATTGTGTACCTTTATATTCGTTTGCACAACAATATACCGTTTTGTCGCGTTTGCTTTTACTCCTTAGCTGTCTGGTTGAGATACGGCGCATATGTTATAGAGAAGAAAAAAAACGCATGGATACTATTACGATATATATATATACATATAACGTATGTTCGTTGTTGTTTTATATATAGCTACAAAGACAACTGACATCTGATCGGATTTTTATGTTATCAAGGTTAAAAACTTGTCTAAATTTGAATAAGTTGAAAATAAACGAAATAAATATAATTTCCATTTTTTTTCTCATAGAAAAAAGAATAACATTAACGCCTACACAATTATAAATGTGCTTTTTTTTCTCTCTCTCTCTCTTTTCATATTCTTCTTTTTTTTTCTACATCATGCATTACATTCGTTTTTAGATTATTTATTTTGTTTTTATTTCTTCGTTTTTTCTTTCCTATTTCGTTATTAAATCATGTCGAAATACAACATATTGACGACGACGACAACAACATATATGATTTGTACATAGTCACATATTTGTGTATGAGTAAGTATTAATAATCATGACAATATTTATTAGTTATATTCATATGTTGCAACACGTGTTTAGGAAAGAAAAAATAGTCAAATATGGAAGTTGGTTCGACAATAGCAAAAGTTTTTAAACGTTTTACAATACCCCGAAGTACATCAGCTATGGGTTCATTTACAACATCAAATGGTACTGCAAATAATACAGAACCAAATCCTGAAGAAACCACGACAGCTACACCCCCAACATCATCATCATCAAATCATAAACATCCTCCACTTTCCTATGTTCAAAATATTCGTTTGATTCAACAGCACAATCTAACTGATTCATCACCTCAACAACATTCAACTACACCACCATTACGTGAGAATATTTCATCCGTTATTGTTTATCCATCAACAGATCAAAATACATCGAAAAAAAGCAAAGTATAATAAAAAAAAACCTTTTCAAATATTTATTTATCTCAAGATTTATTCTTGTCTAGATTGATACAACGAATAAAAAATCTAATATTACACATGATATGAGTTTTGATAATATCAATGAAATATCTTTAGAAAGTAATAATGATTCAACAAATAATGGACATCATCGTTCATCTATTAAATCTTTATTCACAAAAAAATCTCATAATGCACCTTTATCACATTCTGTTAATATAACACCAAAACAAAAAAAATCACGTACTTCATTTCGTCCATTTTCGAATTTTCTTAAACGTAGTCAAAGTACAACTACAGATTTAGCTACATCTAATAATCAATCATCTACTGATCAATCTGTACCAACTAGATCTTCTCAAGAAAATGATTTAACCTATTTAACACGATTAAATACCAATGCTGTAAATAATAATAATAATAATACAACTACTAGTACAGGACTAGTACCAATATCTGAAGAAGATAATCCAATACAAAATAAATTAGATAAAATTTCTGTTGATGTCAATAATAGTAATTCAAATCATCAAGTTGAAACTAATGTATTAACTCAGCAACAAGTGTCAAAAACTATCAAAAGTCTTAGTAAGTTTTTTTTTATTTTATTTATGTCAATGTTTATTCTCCTGAGGCCATGGAAAACATTACTGTCTGTCATTTAGCCCTTGTCTTTAACATATTGTATAATTAACATATTTTTTTCTTTATTCGATAATTCACATATTAGATATATATTCAAACGTTGAGTTAAAAGAATAGATCAAATATTTTTCACGAATATCTTATGAAAAAAAATATTCTTCAATTTATAAAAATAGGTGCATCATCATCATCATCACCACCTTCTGGTACATCATCGGTATCAGCTACGAAATATCCTAATGTTAATAATCAACCTCAACAACGAGATGAAATTGTTAAACCGTCCAAATCTTCGTCATCTATGTTATCACATACTGGCACAGCACTTTCTATTCTTCCTAATAATACGAATCCTAATAAATCATTTATATCTAATTCAATTAGTTTACATGGAGATATTAATAATTTAGTAAATAATCAACATTTGTCTACATCGAATACAAACAATAGTACAGGTTTGTTGTTATTTATATAAATCTATAAACTATTCATATTTTTAATATATTAGAACGAATATCTATTCATCAAACAATGTCATTGAGAGTTGATGGTGAAAATACAAATGAAAATCAGCAAGTAACAAAAGTTAAAATGCGTGATCATAGTAGTAAAAAGAAGAAAAATTCTCGTGCACTTGAATCACGTATATCGTTACCACCTGAAGTTAAAAATACTTCAAATAATGCAGCAAATCAACCATTTAATGATTTACATAATGTTCGAATGAAATTAACAAAACGTTCATCGTATTATCAACCAGGTTCAGCATCAATTCACGGAATTAATGATGTTTTAAATCAATCGAATATATCTTTATCACGTCTTTCACCACATTCAACTGGACCATTAAGTCGTAATGAACATCGACGTTCAATGCTTGATCTTGGTTTTGGTAAAATTGAATCATATGTTAAATTAGAAAAATTAGGAGAAGGTACTTATGCAACCGTTTATAAAGGAACATCAAGTATACTTAGTGGTTTTATTGCATTAAAAGAGATTCGACTTGAACAAGAAGAAGGTATGATTAAATTTTGAATTTTTCTTTATTTTCTCAAGAATACAATATGACTAGAGATGAAAAAATTCTTACTAAAGTATCACATCTGTTTTTTTTCGAAATCTTATCTGATAGATAGATATAACAAAACCATATATAGGATAATATTTATTAGTATTAGTATGACATCATTCAATATGTTTATTTCGTCTAGTGTGTTAAAAGGCAGTCATGCGTAAATGTCCTTTTACTATTCTTAATTATTCAGGTACATTTATGTTTTAACTGTCTTCTTTCGGTTTCTTTTTATTGATCATATATCATCTTTCTTATATGAGACAATAAAACATGTGTATCGACGTGATTGGACAATTATAACTTGTTATCAACAAGTAATAAATAATCGATTATATCGAAATTTTCAATAGAAAAATGATGTTTCATTGAATATCAGATGCTATTTCTAGAAACTATTCAGCTATATGTATATATCATGTAGTGAAAAGAAAATGTGTTGATTACAACCTTTAATTAAATCAACTATACTTGATATCCGAGTCTTCAAATGTAGAAAACCAAAGAAATTTTATCTAGAATTGTAATTTAATACTTGAAGATTTTCTTGTGTAAACAAAAGCAATCAAATATTATAAACAAAAATATATTTTAGGTGCACCATGTACGGCATTACGTGAAGTGAGCTTATTAAAAGGACTTAAACATAATAATATTGTTTGTCTATATGATATTATATTTGATCATACAACATTAACACTTGTATTTGAATATGTTGAAAAAGATTTAAAACAATATATGGAAGATTGTGCAAATATTCTTAGTATGAAAAATGTTCGTTTATTTTTATTTCAACTTTTACGTGGATTAGAATTTTGTCATGGAAAAAAAATTCTTCATCGTGATTTAAAGTATAAAAATTATTCATTCTTTTTTTTCTATTCAATAATAAATATTTTTGTCTTTTTCTTAGACCACAAAATTTATTAATTAATGAACGTGGTGAATTAAAATTAGCTGATTTTGGTCTTGCACGTATTAAATCATTTCCAACAAAAACATATTCAAATGAAGTTGTTACACTATGGTATCGACCACCTGATGTTTTACTTGGTAGTACAGAATATTCTACACCAATTGATATATGGGCTGTTGGTTGTATATTTTTTTGAAATGGCATGTGGTCGACCATTATTTGCTGGTACAAAAGTTGAAGAAGAATTATATTTAATATTTCGTTATCTTGGTACACCAACTGAACATACATTACCCGGTGTAACATCAAATCCTGATTTTCAAGCATTAAGATTACCTTTTTCGTTTGGTGAATCATTAAATCGTTTAGCACCACGTCTTGATCAAAGTGGAATTGATTTATTACAAAAATTCATACGATATAATCCACATTCTCGAATATCTGCGCGTGATGCAATGATGCATAATTTTTTTCTCATGTTATCCACCTGAAATACATACATTAGGGCCATTACAATCAATATTAGAGATAAATGACGTATCATTGACGAAAAATCATGGTTCAAAATTGAATGCACCATCGCTTATGAAAACCGCTATTTCGAAACGATCGAGTGTTCATCTGTGATGTGTTTGTTTGTCTGTTTGTTTCTCCTTGTCTCGCTTACAGAACCTCATTCTATGTATCCTATTTGTATATTATTATTACCATCTAAATTTCTCATTTTTCTTTTTTTTGCAATTGTGTTATTTCTGTTTTTCGAGACATTCGTAAATAGGATCCTTTGCATATATTAAATATCTATCTATCTATATACATATATACAATAATATTTCTCTCAAAAAATGACATCATAACCAGAGCAAGCACGTGCAAACCAAAACAATTATGATTCTTATCATATGTGTATATATATTCTTTTGTGATGAGTTATTGTTTCTTAGTAGTGTGTATGCAGATGTATGAAATTGTTTTATTTAATAATTTCTTCTTTTTTTTTTGAAAAAAAAATTTTCATATTTAAAGAATGTAGTTACTTGTTTTTTTTTCATATCATAATTTTCTCTACATTCATATTTATAAACGAACAAATAATCTTTAGATTATTTAATCAATGGAATTTGAACATTCATCACTTCCATATGTATGTCTAGATTTCATCGAATCAATAGAAAGAAATATTCGATTTATTTTCTTAGGCTCATCAACAAATTCGTTTAGGCGATATTCAAGCATCTGCACATAAATGGTTAATAGCAATTGATTATTATACACATGCAATAAGTTCGTTAAAAAGGATTTTTTCGTTATTTCTTAAATGAATTTTTTGTTTTATTTAAAGAATGTTTTCAAGAAATTCAAAATACATTACAAAATGATAATCTAATATCGGTATTAAAACCTCAGATAATTCAATGTGAAAAAGCAATTCATCTATGTCGGTTAAAAGATCGATCGGAACAAGTAAATTAATACTTAAAAAGAAAATCGGAAATACTTCATTGATCGATGTTTTTTTTTCTCTAGGTAATAAAAGCTGAGCGTTTATCTAAATTAACTCGTGCACATTCAACATCAAATATAAAATCTTCGACAAAAACAAATCGAATATTGACAAGACATAATACAATACAAATAGAAAATAATTCTACGTCAACGGGTATGGATTCATTTGCTGCATTTATATTTTCAAAGAATACTCAAATGAATCCAACAACACCTATAATTGCAAAAAAGAATGAAAAACATGATGCACATAAAATTGAAGAATTACAAATGAGTTATGAAGCATTAAAAACTCATCTTAAAGCAGCATTTGATGATATTGAACGACTTAAATATGAAAATAATCAATTACGTATACAACAAGAATCAAATATAATTCAAGAACAAAATGAATCTAGTCTATTATCAAATAGTGATGATGATGAAGAAGATCAGGAGACTGAACTTGAAGCAACATTGTAAATTTTTTCTGTATTTATTTATTTCGAATGTATTTAATGTAAATCTTTTCTTTTTTTAATCTAATAATAACACATTAAAATGCTGAAAATAGTCTGCGAATATTCACATTATGACAGTAGGAGGAGCACACCTTCTATTTTCTCATAACAGATATTTTTAACTATAAAAGGAGGCAAGAATACAATTGAGATCATAAAAAGAATTATCATGTTTAAAATCTTTGCTATTGGTCTTTTATTCGCCATGATTATGGCTAGTTTTGCACAAATTAACGATAAATGTCTTCAATGTATTTGTAAAACTGAATCTGGTTGTCGTCCACTTGGATGTGCTTTTGATGTTAATTCTGATTCTTGCGGATACTATCAATTAAAACAATTGTATTGGGTTGATTGTGGTAAACCAGGAGGTTCACTTGCTGCATGTTCAAAAGATAAAGCTTGTTCAGAAAAATGTGTTCGTGCTTATATGACACGTTATGCTTCAAGATGTACTGGTGGTCGTACACCAACATGTCAAGATTATGCACGTATTCATAATGGTGGACCAAATGGATGTAAAATAGCAGCAACTGCTGGATATTGGAATAAAATTGCTCCTTGTTATAATTCCGGTTAATACTTTTTTTTTCTTTTTCTAATAAAAATAAAAAATATTTTAATATTACTGCTATAATACAACAGAATAGGAAAATAATGATGGTATACACTCTCAATGTACAGATTGAGTACGTTATTGTAACAGCACATTTATTTAAAATTTCTCTGAAACAAAAGATGCAGCGTGAAAAGTTCTACAACTTACATGGAGCCATTTATTTCTACTTTTAGTTTTGTTCTAAAAAAACTGACAGCATTTTAAATAGCTAAATTTCGAATGCATGAAAATTGGTTTTATAGCATTTTGTCACCTTGTTTCTCAATTATAAAAAAAGGTTTAAGATGCAAATTGTAGAGCTGTTCGCGCTGTATCTTTTAGTATATTTCTCTGTTTCTACAAAGACATATTATGTGACAAAAATACAAATTTAGAAAAAGGAGTCTTCCATTTCTATAGAAAACAAAAGAATACATAATTGATATACGCTTGTTCGTGCATCTTCTGATATATTTGATTCTTAATTAAACGTACTATATAATTCGATAGAGTAGCCGATGCTCTATCGAACGGTATCAAAATAAGAAAATTACAAAAAACTATTAAAAATAACGTAATCAACTTATCAAGTTTCTTGAATTTTTTATGGAAAACGAAAATTATTTCATAAGAACTTATAAATCAATGAAACAACTTGTCGTCAATACGATTCTATCTTATATACAGATATATATACATTGTTCGACAAGTGACTATCTAACGATGATATATTGATTTCTATCATCACATAAAGCAAGAATACGATGAGAATATCTCAACTAACACAAAAAGGTTGCACGATCATTGCTTACACATCATCGATCTTGTTTGCTTGAATATGAAGAGAAATAGAAAAAGAAAACTTATCATAGATAGGTTAACATTTCTCTCTTAAGACACATATGTGTGTATATCTTCATCGTTATGATCGATGTCGAATAACAGAACAATTTGCACTAATGTCTGCCTATCAATAACCATTATTACATATACACTAACTGTTATATTTAACCAATAGAAAAACAAGTGTAGAAATGTGTTCTTACCAACTAAATCTAATGAATAACACATTGTCAATGTCACATTGAATTTAAATCATAAACAATAACTTCAAAGTATATAAAAGAAGTTTAATATAAACAAAAGTTTGATGATACATCTATATCAAGCAGAGACCGAAGTTAATTATTATTTCTATCAATATCATTGTTATAAATCTCTTTTACTCTTATTGTATGTGTATGTTAAATAAATAAAAGTTGTCGACAAGATTGAACACAAACGCGGAGAGATGATAATATTGATCTTTAACGTATTGCTCATTAAAAAAAATGAATACACATGTAGCAAATCATTGTTTTTTTCAACAACTTTCATATATATATCAATAACTTGTTTTAATTGAATGAAAATATATCTAAGCGCACTGGTAATCATTAAGAAATATGATATGATTGATAAAGAAGAATCATCAAGCACAAAAAGTGTCAATATTTACAAATGGATAGAAATAATCGATTGAAAAATGTTCAAAAGTAATTGACATAAATCTATTTTCCTTATATTGAATAAGGATAAAGACATCAATATACTCTATATATGTATTCTATTCGATTAATCAAAATCAAAATAAATTTTTAATATATTCAATTTGATTTGTTTCCTACGCGTAATAAGATTTTTATCCGATTGTTAAAATAACATTATAAAAAATTAATTTTCTCTAATATTTGTTTTCTTTTGATACGTTTTTCAATTGTATTATAAGACAATTTCAAGTTTAGTTAAACAAAAGAGAAGAGAAGTGAAGTATTGATTTTTTTATTCATCATTAATCAACATATTTATTGAAAATAATATATATAAGTATCGACATTCTTTATTATTTGTATCACAAAATCAATCTTGAAATAGGTAAAGTCATTTGCTCATACAGGGATACAATATTTATATGATAAGTATTTTCAGATTTGAGTAATTAAAAGACAATCCTATACATGTCCATATCGATCGGAGTTTTATCAATAACTAGTTCTATTATTTTTCTCCATTCAGCATGCATATAAATGGTCTGCTAAATTGTCGAAAGAATTGCTTCTATTAGTGTATATATTTTAACGAATGAGAAAAAAGTTCTCTTCTTTTCTCTCTCTCTCTTTCTTTCTTTTCTCTTACACATATGGATATCATAATCATAGTTTGCTAGTGTATGATGTCTGAAGTTATTCTGATGAATCTTTTTTTTTTTGTTGATGGATATTAAAATGAAACGTATGTGATCAGAAATAGATATTTAATAATCTATACGAATGCTATTTTCTAGATTAGAATCTATTCCGATGAGTGATGATAAATTGGAAACGACTGAATCTTCAATTGGTCATGACGACAAATTGGTATCAAATCCATCGACAACATTTCCTTCATCAACTATACAAATAACTTTAACAAATCAAATGAATTCATCGTCTTCTCCTTCGATGTCACCAATTCAATCGTCGTCGTCGGCGTCTCCTATTCGACGAACATTTAACATCTGTGATATTCTTGCTAAACCATCATCATTTATTGATAGTAATCAAATTCATCAATTGAAATTTTTAATTGAACAACAATCACATTCTGATAATGATTCTATAAGTGATTGTGATGAATCTGGTAGAATTACAATATTAATTCCAAAAAAAAGAGAATTTATGAATTCTTTTTCTTCTTCTAGATGAAATTCCTGATGATGATTTAAATGCATCGAAATCATCATCAACAAGTTCAGATAAATTATCCAAGGGACGACGACAACGAACAGCATTTACTTATGAACAATTAGTTGCATTAGAAAATAAATTTAAACAAACAAGATATTTATCAGTTTGTGAAAGACTTAATCTTGCATTAGCATTATCACTTACAGAAACACAAGTTAAAATTTGGTAGAGATTTCTTTGACCTTTTATCAAATAATCCTCTTTTTTTTTGTTGTTGTTATATTAGGTTTCAAAATCGACGAACGAAATGGAAAAAACAAAATCCAGGTCTTGATGTTAATTCTCCAGCAATGCATTCATCACCATCATCATCATCCGCAATTGGTATTCAATCAGCTGCTGCTTATGTTGCTTCATTTTATAATTCTCAACAACAAATTCATGGATCTTCATTATTATCACCACTCTATCTTGCATCACTATACGCTAATATTCGAAAATTTACTTAATTTATTAGATTTGTTCTTTTTTCTTCTTCTTCTTCTTTCATACCAAACATACAGTGTCATGTTTGACAAGAAATTGTGAACATACAAATGATACCGATTAACATTCATAAATATATAGAGTAACACATTGTTGGTATCAATCAAATGTCATTCTTCCTCTTTTTTTTTTGTTGTTTTTAACTTGATATTCAACAAGATTATCATTTCATTAAAATGAAAAACAATTGATTGTAATTGCTTCATTATTGAGATATTATTTAATATACAATGTTGATAAGAATAACAAAAATATTTGTGTGTATAGCCTACTCATCAACATTGTAGACGTATATATCAGTATTTTTTAATGATTTATTCGATTATTCTCATTAATTATATCTTCATAATCGAAAACATGTGGAATTTTAAGAAAATCTGTGAAATGCATTTTCTTTTTATGAATGAATAAATCAAGATAAAATTATTTTGTTGTCATTATATACACGGAAGGATAAGGCAATATGATTTTATTATTAGTTAGTGAAATGCTGCTGCTCATTTTGTTAATACTTACTAATGATTATTTTTCAACAATCTCTATCGTCAAGCCTTGATTGGTAGTACAAACATTAAGAGCAGAATTTCTACCGTTGTCTCATTATTCTTTAGGCAGATTTTTAGTACTATTAACTTTTTTGCTACTGTGAAAAATCACAGAAATCAAACAAACCATGTACTGTAAATAAAGATATATAGATTTGAAACCTTTTGAAATCAGAACAATACTCCACAGGCAGCACATTCTTTATGACTAAAGTTACTTTGTTATGCCTCTAATTTTTACTATAAGTCATTTGTTGAATGTTGTGCTACAGATATATAAAATCATCTTGAAGGTGGGTGTGGATATTGTATTTGGTAAGAGAATTGAAAAAAGTTGTCTTTCTTCTTCTTCACCCTTACAAGGTTACACTCTTTTCTATGGAAATCTTTCATTTTATCAGTAGAATTGTGCGAATACTTTAAAAGGTATGTTGAAACTATCTAATTCGAGTTTCGTAGAATAAATAATAATACATTCTTACATACAATGATGCATTTTTCGTTTTTTTAAATACATTGGCAAATTGCAGGATTGAAGGCATGACTTATATTTTATCATATTCGAATAATAGTCTGTGCGAACAGAAAAATTAGTTCTTATGATAATATACTTTATTAAATGAATTTATATCTAACTGATATCAATAATGAAAATGTTGCAGCAGTTAATGTCAGTTGTAAGATTAACTATGAATTCATACTCATCTTAAATATTACCAAGTAAATTTAGCGTACACATGCATATTTCGTCGTTCAAAAAATCTATTCTAATTTTTTATTGTTAAAAACTAATTGAAAACATTGATTATCATTGATTCTTCATGGCTTACAGAGTATTCTTTTTTGACTCATATTGGACATTATACTTATATTTAGATCCTCCTCAAAAAAGGAATAGATACAAATCAAACCTGATTGGCTTAGAACGGTAAAAAAATACTACATACACCACTATGAGTATTTTACACACATATTTTTTTAACCTTATATACGCAAACGAATAGCGCAAAAAAAGATAAGAACAAAAATAAATATTATACATATAACGTGACTCGATTCTTTTGCTGCAAAAGTAAATATGGGTGTATTAACAGAAGGTACTGCGCTAAGTTGGAATGAAATTGTTCCTATCTGTCAAGTTTATCGATCTTATGCATTGTCTCAACTGGTAAAAATTTTTGAGAAATGCAAAGATTATCAAGGAGATTCTTTTCTCTGGGGTGATGAGGTATAAAAAATAGTATTCTTTTACTATCTTTCTCTTATTTCTTTTATATTTTCAGCTAGAATTTACTTTGGTTCATTTTGATCATTCAAACAAACGTGTTCAATTATTACTGAAAGCACATGAAATACTACCTCGCCTTGTAGAAACTAATGAAGAAAATCATGATGAGTAAGTTATTGATACTGACACAATATTTTTACTATTAGCTGTCTTCTAGTACTCCTAGTATTGCTTGGCATCCAGAAACATGTGATTTCATGATTGAAGGTGTACCATGTGAACCGTATGGATTTCTTCCTTCTTATCTCAATACAGTAGAAGCTAATATGACTTTGAGACGAAAACAAGCACAAGAAATATTATCTGAACAATCAGATTGTGAATATATTATAAACATGTCTGCATTTCCTCGGTAATGAGTCAATTCTCTATATAATTCTTCTAATTGTAAATTAGTTCATTTTTTTTATAGATATGGTCAAGGCCAGTTTATTTATTCATCAGCACACGATGACTTACAAGAGGTTACCGAACAATCTATACACTATCCAGATAGACTGATTTCACCAATTCATCCTCGAATGAAGTAGGTCTCTTTCTCTCTTAAAATATCTATTATTAACTTATTTATTAAAGGTCATCCATAGTTAATTCACTTGCAAGAAGTCAAGGACCACCACTAGTTCATATCCCAAGTGAGTATAAACATAAAAACGAATATAACTAAATATCTTTCTCATAATAGTATTTAGAGATACTTCAACTCCATCACCATTTCAAGATCTTTCATTCAAAGGAATAAAAGATTTTCGTGATGATCACATTCATTTAGACTCTATCTTAGCTGGCTGGGGTTGTTGTTGTCTTCAAGTCACATTTCAAGCTCAATCTCTTACAGAATGTCTTCAGGTTTATGATCAATTATTACCATTAACAGGAATTATGGTTTGTGTAAATTCTTTATTATTTTATTCATTCACATTTTATTTTAGTTAGCACTAAGTAATGCCTGTCCTATTTGGCGAGGTTATTTGACAGATATCGATTCTCGATATGAAGTTCTCTTTCAAACAGGTGATGATCGAACACCTGATGAACGTGAAAGATCAACTCTTAATTCTCGTTGTTCTCCAGCACCATTCTATTTATGTGATGAACATAATCATCTCAATGATATTTCACTTGATGTAGATGAAAATGTAGTATCAACACTCACCAAACATGGTTACATATTTTGTTTTGATATCAACATATTCTATTTTGTTTATGAATTAGGAATGTCTTCAAGTTTGGCTCATCATTTTGGTCATTTGTTTGTTCGAGATCCATTAGTTGTTATAAAAGAAAGTCTTCATTTGGAGGATGATACATCATCTTATCATTTTGATGTTAGTTAACATATATTGTTAGATAATTGAAAATGATTTTTATTTAGAATCTGAACTCAACTGTTTGGAACTCTCTTCGATTTAAACCACCACCACTTGATGATGATAGAATGGGGTGGAGAGTAGAATTTCGACCCATGGATGTTTGTAGTTTTTTATTTTATTCTAATATAGATTTTATTTGTTCATTATTTACAATTAAGATACAAATAACAGATTTTGAAAATGCTTCACTTTCTGTTTTTATGGCTCTTTTGACTCGAGTGATTCTTACATATGATCTTGATTTAACAATTCCAATATCTCAAGCTAATGAAAACATAGTTCGAGCACATCATCGAGATTCTGTTCGACATGAAAAATTCTATTTTCGTGCTGGTGATGATGAAAGTAGTTTGATGACAATCAATGAAATAATGAATGGCAATGATAAATTTGCTGGTTTAATTCCATTAATTGAAAAATATCTCAATGAAAGTGAAAATATTAATAGTGATACAAGAGTTACAGTAGGACATTATCTATCATTGATCTCAAAACGAGCTGCTGGTTTGTAGATTTATTTTATTTTGATATTTGTATTGAAATGATGATTTATTTTTGTAGGTATATTATTGACTGATGCATCATGGATTCGACAATTTGTAATGTCTCATCCTGCATATAAACAAGATTCCGTTGTTTCAGATGAAATTCAATATGATTTGATGTGGAAAATCACACAAATTGCTAATGGACATGACACTTGTCCACTTCTAATTCAAACTCGAATGAAAACAAATACTCATTTAAATCCAGAATAAAACGTTATTGATTGTAAAAGACAAATAGATTTTAAAAAGAGCTTTGTATCGCTATAATTTGTGAAAAAATAAAATCATATAATTAAGCAACATAGTAAAAGAAGAATTTTACAGTTGTAGATTTATTTGTATTAAAGCATAATTACGTGAAGTTTTCTTTGTTGTCTTAGTATTGATTTTGCTTGATCTACTAAATCAGTATAAAAACTGATCATTATTTAATGGATATTCTTAATGGTTTATGTAATACCTGATGTATGTGCTGTATAGTTTATCGAATACACTGACGAATCTAATGCAATGTTAAGAGAATCGAATCTTGGAACTAGTCGACATCAGAAAAAACGAAATAAAATTGTTCTTAGGTTGATAAGACCAGGATAATTGATTATGATTGGTTAACAGAGAGATACAACTTCTGTATCGAATCAGTAAGGTGACTGATAAAAGATATTGACGAAACTGAAGATGTGGATGTTGGTAATCAATTCCGTATCTGAAATCACATCCATACTATCTCAAGAAGGAAATAAACCAATTTTAAAATATCGAAGAGAAATATTTTCAAGAAAAATCTATGCACTCTAGCCTTTTAGATGTTAAAATGAAGATCACTTCTCAATAAATTTTTAGATTCGTCATTTAGTGAAAAAAAAGAAAGTTGAAAAAGATATATTTTATAAAGTATGCTGATACTTAAAAAACTATATGTCACATTCAGAATTTTCGTTTGTAATTTTTTAGCATATTCTAATTCCTTCTTAGAAGCTATCGATAGGTTGATTTCTTTTTGACGAATATGTCATTCATGTATATTGAAATACGGAGAAGATTATGTGATAACGCAGTTGTATTGATGCTCCGGCTATACTAGAACGCACATCTATCTTCACATATTGATTGAAATATATATATATGTGTGTACAATAATAATCAATGATGTATTAAGATATCAGTTGAGTTCTTTGTATGGAGAATTAAATGTTCAGTTTTATTTAAGGTAAAAATAAAAATCATGTTCGTTGGAATTATAATACTAAGAGCTGCATAGCATGAAGATTAGTTGAAGATACACTTTTAGATTACTGAACTTCAGCTACAACTCTCATGGAGACAGAGTATATGTATCATTCCCAAATATTCGGCTTCTTCTATTTAGTTTGAATACAGTCAAGAATGTCCTTCAGAAAATGTCTTTGCAAAAATGTCCGTGGTTTTTCGTCCTTCAGAAAACGTCCTTCATATTAAATGTCCTCTGTACAAATGTCCTTGGGAAATGGTCCTTTTGAAAATGTCCTTTCCGAAATGTCCTTTCACTAAAAAGAAGTCGACAATGTTAGTTTTAAATATTGATCTTGAGGGTATGGGTGGATGTGGGTGTCAGTGACGGTATTCTTTTCATTCCACACCTTCACTCTCACCCTCACCCTCACCCACACTCACACCCACACCCACACCCTGGTTTTATTGAATTTTCATGTTTCATTAAAACTAGAAATATCAGAAATCTGTCTTCAAAAACAAAGTTTAAAAGTATCTGAAAATCGTTTTTGTACATCTTTAGATATGTTATGAATATACGTATATATCGAATAGATCTTACGCATGATAAATTATGAACTGATTTTTAAATAAAATAATCATTTATTTAATTTGATTATTGTAAATTTTGAGTATATCCTATTAGTTGTAACGAAAAAACAATGAATTAGAAGACGATTAAAGTTACTTTATTATTCTTCTTATTTTCACGGTAAGTCATCTGATAAATTTTGTTTTACAGATATATAAAAGCAAAATGTCGTTAATCGTTATTAATACTTGAAAATCATCGTTTAGTAGATTCACACTCTAAAAATTTACTAATTTATTTTAAATATAATAAAAATACAATGCTTAATCTACGCTATTTATAGAGTGTGGGTGTGAATATTGTATTTATTTCACACCCACACCCTAGTTTAAACAAATGTGTAGAATAGTTTTGATCTATTTAATGATTATGACTGTCATCCAAAAGCCATACGAAAGGATCATCATCTTGTTGTTTGGGTTGAAATTCAGCCAATGCATGAAGCCACTTAATTAGATCGTGATCATAACGTGACATCAGAAAGGCAGACATCATGTCCATACCAGCAGTAATTCCACTACCAGTCCAAAATTTACCGTCCACAGTCCATCGACCTTTTGGCATCCATTGAACTTGTGGAAATTTTTCGGTTGCAAATTTATATGCGCTTTTGTTGGTTGATGCCTTTTTTCCATTGAGGACACCAGCTTGAGCCAGTATGAGCGATCCAGTGCAGATACTCATCACGATCTCAACTTCATTTACTCGCTCCTGAACGAAACGAATTAATTCCGGCGAGAAATGAGCATCTGGAGGCGAACCTGGTATCATCAACAGATTGAGAGGTGGGCAAGTTGCGTAAGTACATGTAGGCAGTTGTCGGGGTCCTGCAGCAGGAGAAACAGGCTCGAGAGAGTGAGAAATATAGTGAAATTCCATTGGAACAGCCTTATCACGTAGTGAAGGTGGAGCATGGCAAGCATCAAGAAATGCAGGAGTCAACATCGTTATCATATCAATTGGACCAGCGCCATCTAACAATTGATGCGATTCAGGCAAGAGAAGACCGACGTGAAGCGTTCCTTTCATAATTCGTAACTAATGTTTACAATGAAAGAATAAATAATGCAGGGCGGTATTTTTATACCATAACGTGGTAATAAAACGAGAGAAAGAAAAATTTCCCGATGAATCAAAAAAATAAAAGCATTGACGCCCGTTCATTTATAGCACGATTCGATGTAAAAAGAAGAAGAGAGAAAAAATATCAAAAGAATAAATGTCAAAGAAAATGAGAAGAAATATAGAAAGAAAAACAAGTGGTTATAAAAGACGGCTGAAATAGTATGGTTGAATAAGTTTTCTTTTGATTGATCTGTGTCGTTAAATATGTTTGGATTCTATGTGTAACGACTATTCTTTATAACAGAATTCCATTTATTGATTTGTCATAAAAGACAAAACATTGAATAGCGATAATTCCGTTGCTACTGAATATACTAATCTTGATGGCATTACGTCAAATTTTGAAGACAACCTATAAAATATCTATTCCTGTGAAATGACATGCATTCTAGATGTTCGCTATAATTTATACTCATTGTTCATTTATTCCTCATTGAGCAATTTTAACTTAATTATCTCTGCAAGCTTGATGTTTTTTTCAGTTCCTTTTCTGTAGAATTATAGATATTAGTTATGCATGGTCACTATGAATATACAAAAATTATTTACAGTTACGATTGACACTGTTTCAAAAGTAACAGCTATTAACAAAAAAGTATCATCCTTTTTTTTTATATAGGTAATAAAAGTGACTAATAATATCTCTAACTTATCATGTGTTTTTTTCATTGAAATAAAAAGGATGGTAATGGGTGCGGGTGTGGGTGTAGGCACTCTATTTCATCTACACTCTTAGAATACGTGTATTTTCATATCCCAATTTTTGATTCAAGTAGATGTCGCCTACTTTCAGTTGAAATGATCATTTGTGAAGCATTACATACGTCAACTATTTTATATTGGTGCTTCCATTAACCGTTCGAAAACTACATTCGATCTAATATTAATTTTTCTACTATTCTCAATGAAAATTCAAATTTACTGTCATTAAACCAAAACTAAACTACTTTGAAGTTTATTAACCACACAGAAATGTTCAAAACCGAAATTACATAGAAGTTTTATTAATTTGTACTAAAAATTTGAAGAATCAATTTAAAAATAAAAAATAACATATATTTTTTATAGATTATGAACTATTCAAAGGGATAATATGCTATTAAAATGCGATCGATTCTTAAAAAAATCTTCATTACTACTGGTGTATTCTTCCTTGTCAATGTAATTCTATTAATAAGTCTTAAAGGTTTCCATGCACCAATGAGTAAACATGAACCGGTTCGTTTTCTAATCTATGTAAAATATTTTATTTAATACTAGACATTTTTCTAGGGACCACCTATCGATAAACCAATTAATCCAAAGTTTCCGCCATCTGTCATATCTACTAAATCACAACCTTCAATATCGGTAAATTCTTATACATAAATCATAGAAAATAATCCAATGTTTGTTTTGTCTTTAGAAAACTAATACTATTCTACCGGTTGTTGTTTTTGGTTGTAATCGACCACGTGCTCTTCAAACACATGTTGAAGCACTACTACGGTATATAAAATAAATATTCTTATATGGTTTTTTCATTATCTAACATTATATATTTAGAATTCGTAAAGATCCAGAATTACATCCAATTATAATCAGCTTAGATTGCCATAACGATGAAACAATTCAAGTTGCTAAAAATTTTGGTGATAAAATTAAAACAATTATTGAAGTACATATATTGTTTTTCACGAACAATAAAATTATTTTAATTTATTTAGTTACCTGATCTTGGTCCTATTCATGTTCCTTCACAATTTGAGCATATGTCTGGATATTATAAAATAGCACGTCATTATAATTATTCAATTAATTATGTTCTGAATAAACTTAATTATGAAGGAATTATTATTACTGAAGGTTCGTTTGTTTTTCTTATAAATCAATTATCGAAAAGATTATTATTTATGTTCTTTTTTTTATAAATAGATGATTTGGAAGTATCACCTGATTTTCTTGATTATTTTCAAGCACTTTATCCATTGTTAATACATGATAAAACAGTATGGTGTATATCAGCATGGAATGATAATGGTATTGATAAAAAAACTGCTCGAGAACCAAGTAAAATGGATAAGAGAAATTAATATTTTAACTAATATTTCTTCTAAAGCTCTTCTTCATCGTACTGATTTTTTTCCTGGCCTTGGTTGGTTATTATCACAAACTATTTGGAATGAAATCAAAGGAACTTGGCCAGCAGGGTATTATTAGATAGAAATTTAAAAAATAAATAATTCCTATTTTATTTAGTTTCTGGGATGATTGGATGAGATTACCCGAACAACGTCATGATCGTGTTTGTATTCGTCCAGAAATCTCACGAACTGCTATATCACCAGAGGGTAAAAAAGGTGTTAGTCAGTATGTATATTATATAACATTTGTTAAGTTTTTTTCTTATATGATTTATTCATAGAGGACAACATTATGAAAAATATTTGAAGAAAATTATTAAAAATACTGTTCCTGTTGATTGGAAATCTATAGATATTAGTTATCTTATTAAAGTATATAAAAAAGCAAATTATTTTATTTTTTTCTTGATATTAAATTTTATAGGATCGATATGATCCAGTCTTCCAAGCTCGTGTTGATGCTTGCCCAGTTATTACTATATCCGATTTAGGACATTTAAACAATGATAAGAACTGTGCTCAATTACGTTATAGCAATAATAAAGAGTTTATTACTATTGCCAATACATTAGAAATAATGAATGATTTCAAGGTAATATTGAAATAGCATTCTATCATCATTATTATTTAAAACTTTTGTTTAGAGTAATGTACCACGAACAGCTTATCGTGGTGTAGTACAATGTCAATATGGTTCAACAACGATTTATGTGACACCAACTCAACAACCGTGGAATGGCTATTAAAGATATAAACATTAGAGTATTCCGCTCAGTTCTCACATCTTTTTTAGTTTATTTGTTTTTTGACTCTATAAAAAAAACCTGTGAGCACAATTGTGATAAAATTCATTCGATTCGTTTGTTTTATTTAAATTATAACTTGTTTGATCGTACATCTTTTTTTTTTATATAAATAATCTCATTATAAAAGAAAATATATACTAAAGATAATTCAGAATGACAATGCAACCTTTTTCAGATGCTTGCTAGACAATGTTTATCGTATCGGTTTTATCAAAGATTTCATATATCTCTAAATCGTTATCGTTTGATGTCAACACGTCGTGCAAATCCATTAGATATTCAAATGCTTAGTTCGAAATTACATGAGCAATTATTTTCATCAGTGGGTGAACCGGAGTATTCAGAGTCAAATACTATGACATCAAAAACTCATCTTAAAAAATTTAATCTTGGTTCCACACCAAGTGAAATACTCGAGGATATTGAATTTGATATACCAAAATTAAAAAGTAAAAATTTAAATGAACATTTTCAAATAATTGCAAAAAAACAATCAAAACCATATGTTGATCTTATTAAACAACTAATTCAAAGTAAAATACCACCACAACCAACGAAATGGGTTTATGCAAAAGGATGGACAAAGTTTGTTTTCGAATCAATCAATTTGATTTGAAAATTTTTCAATTTATGTTTTTCTTAAAAGATATTCTGGAAATGGTGAAATAACAACTTCTGTTGATTATCCAGATGAAAAAGTAATGGTTTTTGATGTTGAAACATTAGTTTGTGAAGGAAATTTTGCTGTTTTGGCTGTAGCACTTTCACCTAAGCATTGGTTTGTGATTTGAGTGGTACACTACGTGCAAGAATTAACATAGAATTAATGATTTTAATTTTTATATCTTAGGTATTCTTGGTGTAGTTCTCGTTTAATTGATGAAGAATTTCGTTTACAATCAAATGTTGAATTAAATGATATGATTCCATTAGAATCTGATCCATCAATACCATCACTTGTTATTGGTCATAACGTTGCTTTTGATCGTACATATATTAAAGAACAATATCAAATTGAAGTAAATATAGAAAAAAATTCAATTAAATATCAATAAATTTCTTTTTTTTCTTAATTAGAGTACAGCTATGCGTTTTCTTGATACAATGAGTTTACATATAATGTGTTCGGGTTTTACACATGCACAACGATTACAATATCAATCATTTGAAAAAGGTGCAACATTAAGAACAAATGACAAAGATGAATTAACAGCAGAAGAAAGTTTGGATGAACAATATTTATCAATGTTATTAGCTAATGAAAAAGATAAAGATATGAAAACATATTCAAAAATGCGTACTATACAAGTATGAAAACACATTGATTACTAACGAGGGAACCTTCTCAGTTGTCATCTCTCGTTTTCTTTCATTCATATCTCATTTAGTTGGGTATATACCTCAAAAAATAAACTACGAAGTTTCGACCTGAGATTTTGCTCATATATAGATCCAATAGTTATTAGAACATCCTGAAAGTTTCAGCCAAAAAGAATGTTCCTTTCTTGAGATATTCAGTTTTCAAGTGACCCAATTATGGGTCCAAAATCCAGTAAAACCGGAATAACTACTCAAGGAAGAGGATTGGGCACAAACCCTTTTAGGCTTTTTCCTATCTCAATATACTCAACTAAATGTGATATGAACGAACGAAAACGAGAGATTACATAAAATTTCGAACTAATGAATTTCTAAAATATGAATGTACTTATCGATTTAGAATCTTCGATGGAAATTAGAAAGTAGTTTAAATAATCTTGTATCTGTGCATAAACTTTATTGTCCAACAAAAAAACCAATAAGTAAAGCAATGCAAAAAATATTTGTTGAAGGAAATATTTCTGATGTACGCGAACATTTTCAGAACTTAATGTCCTATTGTGCAGATGATGTTAGAGCAACATTTGAAGTAATACAAGCAGTGTATCCATTGTTTCAAGAACGGTAATAAATCTAAATAGATACATGATTTTTCTTTGTTTTTCTAAAAATATATAAATTAATCTAGATTTCCTCATCCAGTAACACTAAGTGGTATGCTTGAAATGAGTCGAATGTTTTTACCAATTAATAATAATTGGACAAGATTTATTCATGAAGCTGAACGAACATATGAAAGTATTAGTTCTGATATTCAACATGTATTAATGCAAATTGCAAATGAAGCATGTCAACAAGCTATTGATCAAAAGTATGAATCGATTATGAAAATTTTAATTTCTTATATTTAATTTTTTATTAGATATAAAAATGATCCTTGGTTATGGGATCTTGATTGGAGTACTCAATCAATACGTTTTCTTAAATCATCAAAAGCGAAAGCATTACCATCAAAAACTGAAGCAAAAGTAGATAATTCAATTTTTAAAATTGCTGGAAATATATGGCCAACAAAAATAATGACAGATAATGATCCAGAATTAACTCCAAGTCCAGCTATAAAAAAAATTCTTGATACACATTCGACTTTAACAAAAATTCAACCACATATGCCAGGATATCCAAGGTGAATTGATTTTTATTCATTTTTTTCATTCAAATATTTTATTTGTTATAGTTGGTATCGTGACTTATGTATGAAACAACCAAAAAATGATGATAATGAAGAGGAATCAACTTGGAAACCAGGTCCACAATTAATTTCTACAAAAATGCGAGTTGTTCCGAAATTATTACGTTTAACTTGGCTTGGTTATCCTGTACATTATGATGACAAACATGGTTGGGGTTATCTTGTACCAGGTTTAGAAATTGATGAGGCAGAAAAATCAACTGATTTTCCTTATGAGTATGTTTATATATAGATTAAATATTCAATAGAGAAATATTTATTATTTTCAAAGAGCAATTCAAAAAGTATGTGAAGAAACAAAACCATTTGAACGTAGTTCTACAAATATGGAACTACAAGAAATTGATGATCGTTTGAAAAAATTAGAAAGAGAAATTGAAGAACTTGAAGGTAGAAAACAAGCGTTTAAATATATGGAAAATCTTTTACAACAACAAGAAAAATTAATAGAAAGAGTATGTATTATACATTTATTATTTTTCTTTATCTCATTCAATTTTTTTATAGCGTAGGAAACTTCTTCCGAATGGTACACAATGTACTATTCATCAAGGAAATGGACCCTATGAAGTACCAAATGTACCTGGTTGTTGGTTTTTTAAAATACCACATAAAGTAAATTGAAAGAATTTTTGTTCGTTTTCTTTTTGTATTAATTATACAGGATGGGAATGAAAAAAATGTTGGTAATCCATTAGCAAAATCGTTTGGTTCGAAAATTGCTGATGGTACATTACGTGCTCATGAATCAACATCTGCTAAATGGCTTCTTCAATGGAGTAAAATGTTAAGTTATTGGGAAAATAATGAAAAAAGAATCAAGTAAAATTATTCTAAAAAGAGTAAAAATATATATATAGTTAATTTTTAAGATCTCAAATGGCTGTACAAATCAAAGATGATGGTACAGGAATTATTTTACCTCGTGTTGTTGTTGCTGGTACAGTTACACGACGTGCTGTTGAACCAACATGGTTAACAGCTTCGAATGCTCAAGTAATAATTCAAAAAATATTATCCTATTTTTTCGATTATTAAACAAAACTATTTTTTAGACAGATCGTATAGGTAGTGAACTTAAAGCTATGGTACAGGCACCGCCTGGTTATTGTTTTGTTGGTGCTGATGTTGATAGTCAAGAGTTATGGATTGCTTCAATTCTTGCTGATGCTCAATTTGCAGAAATGCATGGTAAATCAAAGAGAATAAATATTTTTAGATTTGAAAAGAAAAGAATTAATTTTTTTCGAAAGGTTCAACAGCATTTGGTTGGATGAATTTACAAGGAAAAAAGAAAGATGGAACTGATCTTCATAGTAAAGTAGCTAATTTAGTTGGTATTAGTCGTGATCAAGCAAAAGTAAGTGAATATAATTATGGTAGAGAAGAATTGTTTGCTAAAACTAACATTCATGATTTTTCTTTGAAAAAAAGAAGAAGAAATAGTTCAAAACTGATTTATTATTAAGGTATTTAATTATGGACGAATGTATGGAGCAGGAAAAACATTTGCAGAAAAATTATTAATGCAATTCAATCATGAATTAACTGTCGATGAAGCAAAAGACAAAGCAGATGTTATGTATTCAAACACAAAAGGAATTAAGTATGATAGCTTTTTTATTTTCGTATGAATATCATGATCTTTTTTCAGAGATCGAAAAAGTGGTTTATGGCGAGGCGGTTCAGAATCGGAAATGTTCAATAGTCTTGAAGCAATTGCTCGTAGTAAAACACCCGAAACGCCAGTATTAAAATGTCGAATTAGTCGAGCACTTGAACCACATAATGTCGATGAGGCAGTAAGAAGAATTCATTTGTATTAAACTTTCTATAGTTTAATTATTCATTTTATTAGTATATGACAAGTCGTGTTAATTGGGTTGTACAAAGTTCAGCTGTTGATTATCTTCATTTAATGCTTGTTTGTATGAAATGGTTGATTGATACATATAATATACGATGTCGATTTGTTTTGAGTAAATAATATATATTGTATGAGTTAATTGAGGTCTTTATCAATGATTTAGGTATTCATGATGAAGTTCGATATATATGTCATATTGATGATCGGTAAGAAAATAATTAGACAAAATTTCTTCGAATAAAATTTTCTATTTCTTTTAGATATCGAGCATCTCTTGCATTACAAATTACTAATTTATTAACTCGTGCTATGTTTGCTAGTTGTTTAAACATGAATGATTTACCAGCGGTGAGTTCTTTTTTTCTGTTTAAATCAATTTTCTAACTATTATGTATATTTTAGTCAGTGGCATTTTTCAGTTCAATTGATGTTGATCGATGTTTAAGAAAAGAACCTTTTATGGATTGTAAAACACCGAGTAATCCATTAGGTCTTGAAGCAGCATATAACATTCCACCAGGTATTTTTATTTTTATCATTTTTTCTTAATGAATTTACGTAAATTATAGGTGAATCGTTAACAATTAGTGAGATTCTCACACTAACAAATAAAACATTAGAATTACCGAAACCTCAATCATCAACAAATAAACAATTAGAGTTACAGGAACCTGTAACTATTGTTGAGAAATAGTAACTTATTGATGAAAATTTTCTTTTGTAATAAACTATATTATGAAAATCTTCAATGAATTTATGAATATCATCGAATATTATAATAAGTTATATATAGGGTATGTGTATGGGTATGTAGAAAAAGAAAAGACACCCACGCCCTCAAGATGAGTATTTTCAAATAAAAGTTTTTATTCAATCAAATATTCGTATAAAACTAGGTTTTCTCGAGAGCAATGGTACCAAAATTGACTCATTTTGAAGTAGCTGTGTAGGTTTATGATAATTAAAAGATGATCTTCATTTCTAAATGCGTTTGGAAGATTTCAATAAAACGTTCATTACCACCTGTAGCAATTTTATTGTTCGAGAGATCAAGTGTCAACAATGTCTGTATATTTGAATAAGCAAGAAATTGTAAAATAGAACATTCACACGAAATTACTTTGTTTTTTATGATAGCATTAATTAGATGCTTTGCTCCTTGAATACTGATACAGTTTGATTTGAGAATAAGTGTAGTTAATACCTATATTAAATAAATATGCTATGCTAAAATGAAATATGAAATTTACTCTGTTTTCCGCTAATAAATTAATTAGAAATCCAACTCCTCGATCAGTAATTCCATTATTTGAGAAATCAAGTGTAGTCAATGTCTAGACATATTCATGAACGGTCAAATGTAAAAAAGAAGAAGAAGATGAATTTAATACTTGATTTTCTCGTAAAACTTCGGAAAAACATTGCAGCCCTTGTAACCCAATAGTACATCTTTCCAAAAATAATCCACTCAGTGTCTGTAGAAGAACTTAGTCAAATGATAAGACAATAAGCGAGATGTTACTTTATTTGTTAAGAGAGCATTAGCGAATTGTTTTGCTCCTTCAGAACCAATCGAATTCATTCCAAGATGAATTTCAATAAGTGTCTATATCAATGAATAAGAAGAAGAAGATGACACTGATAAAATCCTACTTGATTTTGTCTTAGAGCATTAGCTAATTGTTGTGCACCTTCTGCACCAATGTCATTTCCTTCAAGATAAAGTCTAGTGAGTGTCTGCATTCATAAATGAATGAATGATAGAATATTAGAAAATATTACTCGATTTTTCTTTAGAGCAGCAGCTATGTAATGTGTTCCCTGATCCATGATTTGATTATGTCCTAGTTGAAGTGTACAGAGTGTCTAATAAAATAATGATTCGTGAACAATAAAACGAAAAAGAAATCCAATCTGACATCGTTTTTCATTAGAGCAGCTGCAATAGATTGTGTTCCGTGTATACCAATATGATTGTAATTAAGCATAAATATTGTTAATCTCTGAATAAAGTAATCAGTTGTAATTCGAATAGAAGCAGATATGATACTTTATTTTTTAATAGAATATTTGCTACATCTTGTGCTCCTTGAACTCCGATATCATTGAGAGAGAGATCAAGTGTAGTCAATGTCTAAAGCAAATAAGAATGAAAGAATAAAATAAAATGTTAAATATGAGTACATGGTTATGTCGTAAAGCATATTCAAGATATTTGATTCCTTGATCACCGATATGATTGTTTTCTAGTTCTATTGTTGTGATCGTCTATATATGAATGATAGAACGAGCATGAATAGAAATGAATGATTTATCTTACTTGATTTTTTAAAAGAGTATTAGATAAATATTCTACTCCTTGAGGTCCTAGTTTATTAATTCCAAGATATAATGTAGTCAATGTCTATAGATAAGATAATTAAAGAATATAGAGGAGAAATTAAGATGTTACTTTATTTGTTTCTAGAGTTTTGGCTAAATATTTTGTACCTTGTGAATCAATTTGATTGAATCTGAGATGAAGTTTAGTTAATATCTATATTTATCAATTGGTTAAGCAGAGATTCAAACATTTAATCTACTTTATTTTGTTGTAGAGCATTGCTTATATATTGAAGTTCTTCTA
The DNA here is from genome assembly GCA_905250115.1 of Adineta steineri. Classification (NCBI taxonomy): domain Eukaryota; kingdom Metazoa; phylum Rotifera; class Eurotatoria; order Adinetida; family Adinetidae; genus Adineta; species Adineta steineri. The sequence continues at coordinate 115,940 of CAJNOI010000181.1, forward strand.
AACTGATTGGATTACCTTCAATATACAAAGTCGTGAGTGTCTGTTTAAAGAAACGAATGCATAAAAAGATAATGTTATGCAGAATAATTACTTGATTATGTGAGAGAGCATATGCTAAACTTTGGATTCTTTGTTCACTGATTTTAATCAAAAAAAGACGAAGTGTAATGAGTGTCTAAATGAAAGATTGATTAAATATTTTCCGTAGATGATCAATATGAAGATACTTTGTTTTGTTGTAAAGCATTGAACAAATGTTGTTCACCTTGAGAATCTATTTGTATATGATCGATTCTAAGTGTAGTCAGTATCTGTATCAATATATGCTTAAATGTAAGAGCAATGGTGAAAAAAGAGAAATTGAATGTTACTTTGTTTTCTCGTAGAATATTTCCGAGATAATTTGTTTGTTTGAAAGAAATTCTATTGGGAGTTAAATGAAGTGTGTTTAATGTCTGAACAACAAAAGAATATTCATTTTCTACTTATAATTATATTCCTAAAAAGTCTCTCATCGTAAGTAACAAATTTATTTCTTTAATAAAAAACGATTGTGTGTAGTAAATACATGGCTTGTCGCTAGTCGAAGACAATATTACCTGATATCGAATGTATTTGTCTATGATGGAATTGAGTTTTGTGCAAACATTTCTACATGATAGAAGAAGTGTTATTTCATCAACATTATCAAGGATTCGATAGATCAATTCAGCAGGTAATGTATGTAATAATCCAATCATTCTATCAGATATTATTTCAATACTACGTATGATGATTGACTGACTGATATATCATTAGAAAAGAAATGAACTGTTTTGATAAGAATGACAAAACTTGAAAGATTTCCATTGAAGTAATGATCGATTTATATTTTCTTTGTATTTTAAATGAGATGCAAATTATTGTCAACGTTGACTTTTCTCTTTTATTCAAGGTCGTTTATAGTGAATATTTTTAGTTGAAAGATGAAAATCAAAATTTTTGAGAAGAAATTAAATGTATTGCATAAACAAATAGTTATTAATGACGTCAACAACATTATTATAGGTAGTTTTAGATCATAAAGTCGTCGATTGTTATTATTTTCCTTCATAATGGTTCGTTCCACTAATTGGAAAAATAATTTTTCAAAGATAATCGCATATTGAGGATGCGCGTGGGTATTTTCTTTCATTCACATTCGCACGAACCTTAAGTCAAATACTAGAGGGTATGGGTATTTTCCTTTTGCTGCACTCACACCTTTGATTTATAGTGAAAATTTATTAATGATTTCTCTTCTTATCATTCAAGTATAATAATAATAATAAATCTTTGTATGTAATCACGTTACGTTTTTGATTGATGATCTCTTTAATAGTTAAATACACATCTATTCTTTATTTCACAAGCATTTATATTATTTTTTCTAATAACTATATAGTCATCGGGTGTGGGTATCGATGTGAGTGTAAGTATCAGTTTAAGCTCACATCCATGCCCACCCTCAAAAAATAGATCAACTTGATGAGGTTCATGCTATTTATTGTATTGGTAGTATT
>CAJNOI010000181.1:117580-175452 GCA_905250115.1 Adineta steineri
ATATGTCAAACATTATGTCAATGTATAGAACTAACGCATCAACACTAATTGCTGATCGTGACAATGATTGTGGACTTTACAAAGTGGCTTGTTGTCCTTGTTCGTCGTCATTAAATGGGGATCATTAACGTTGACGGGACAAAAAGTCAATCTCAAAAAATGTATTCTCTCTCTTCTATTTATTACACAGCATTTTCTGTCATTGATGAAGCATAAAGAAAAACAGAATGAATATATAGTAGAAGACCAAGGAAAAATAAGCTTGATCGACTCCATTTGTATTTTTTGCCAGACAGAAAACTAGCAGTTGTGTGTTATCATAAAAGATTTTTTAGCAACGTTTCCCTTGATCTATTTCTATACTATTAATTTTCTCTTCTTTCACCTGTGAATACAAATCAAATTACTAAAATTCTCTAATGATGATTGCACTAGATCATCATTAAATAAATAAACGCTATGTCAAAGAGTATACACACACACACACACATATCAGAAAAAAATAAATTGATTAGATGATAGTATTCGATAACTTTTTATAGACACACACACATACACACAACCAGTAGCATATTGTATTCTATTTATTAAGTAATAGTAACAGGCACCACCACCACTGTCGGATTTATACATTTGATCTTATAATAACAAAAATGGGAGAATTATTTTGATTAATCAAGTAATAGCAGATGACGAAATTGGAGCTCATCATAACTACATATAAAGTAAAAGAACATAACAACGTTTTTTTTTTAATAAAGTCAGGTGTAGCGGAAACGGAAAGAAAACAGATTATTTTTCATATTCGTCCTATCATAATAGACTCTTGACAAAATAATTATTAAACTCGTTTCTATTCTCTCAAAACATCCCTGAAGAAATCTCTCTCGTTTATTTTTACAATAACATTAATCTTCAATCTTATTTCTCTATTTGTTGTTTTTCTCGATCCTACAAAACTAATAAGTTTCTAATGAACATGAACTTATTTGCATAAGATTTTTACTCATGCACATATGACAAATGAATAGAATAATTTTTTGTTATTTAGTTTTACAAAAATAAACATTATTTTGATAAAAATATTTCTCTAATTTTTAATAAAACTAAAATCGATTTATAATTTGTACAAAAAAGAGGAAAAACAAACAAACCAGTTCAACATATAATTTCTAAAAAATAATAAAATAAAATAAAATAAATCTACCTTAGTTATATAATGTTTTATATAGGAAATATCACAGATATTTAAACTGAATGTTCACTACAAAAATACTTCATATCATTGGTTGTTATGGTTTGTTTATTAATTTGTTTTATTGTTGATAAATTAAGTGCATCAATAAGTGACATATTTTCAAATATTAAATCATCATCATCATTATTTTCGTTAATATAAGAATTTTTTTGACAATATAATGCATTCATCTGTAATAAAGCACGAAATGGTATACGACATATAGGACAATTAGTTGATTGAAATTTTAGATTTTCAGCACATGAACTACATAAACAAATATGTCGACATGGAAGTAATAAAACATTACGTATATCAGTTAAACAAATTACACATGTGCTTTCATTTAATGATATATCCAAATTAGATGAAGAATTTAAAAATGGTTCATTTTCATTAAGATTTGATGTTGAAATAATTTGAATTAAAGATTTATTTTGTTGATTAGTTTTAGAAGATTTCGATGAATAATTTTCAATACCATATAATTCAAATAATTTAAATACTATACCATTATAAACATGCTTTTGATTAAGTAAAACAACAGATACACGATCAAGTGTTATGGGTAATGTTGTATCATTTAATCGAAGTAGTTTTATTGTTGCTAATACAATATGGAATTGATCAAATGTTGGAAATGATGTTGTTGTTGTCGTTGTTGAATTTCTATAGCAGAAAAAAATAGTAATTATCTAAAAAAAAATTTTTTTTCTTACTTATTTAATTCTCGACAAATGATCACAAGTGGATATACACGATTTTTCATTGTACAATTATGATGATTTTCACGTAATATAGATAAAGGAAAATGAATGTCATTTGGTATTGATGAAAATATTTGTCCATGACCAGCAGATCGAATAAATGCATAAGATTGTTGAAATGTATTTGAATAATTTGTTTTCTCACAACATACATATGATAATGATCCATTATTATTTGTATATAATTCATGTGCCATAAAATAGACTTGAAAATAAATAGAATTAAATAAAATATTAAAAAGAGAAATTTCCTTACTGTATATCTGTACAGGACAATCAGCATCGAATGTAAAATCAATTGAACAATAATCATCATGACAATGAATTAATTTCAATGAATCTCTTCGTATCGCTATTGTACATTGAATAGGATGTGTTATCGTTGAATGATTCGTTTCTGGTAATGATATATGTAGATGTATAGGATTTAATGAATCTTTCCTTGAAGTTGAATAATAATATTCATTGAAAAGACATGTATTTGGTTGCGTATTAACTAGAAAATGTTTTGATCCTAAATAAAATTGATTTAATAAATGTTGTTGTTTCTGACGTCGACGTCGACGTTTCTTATATTTGGAATTTGTTTGAACATTTCTATTATCAGTTTCTGTTGGTGAGGAAAATAATGATATTACACTATAATATATCCCCATTTAGTAAATTCCAAAATAAGAAACAAACATGATATTGTTTAAATCCATTCTGTCCATGACCATATTTTACCAATGATCTTTGATCAACCATTGAAAAAATTTGTTGCGTCCTCTATCATGATGAATCATAACAAAGCAGCTGAGTGTAGTGTCTCGTTCGTTTCCTTTTTTTGTTCTATTTGTACTCAATGAAAAATTCTAAAGCAGTATTGTCAATCGATAAATATGATAAAAATTCGAAAACGAATCATAATTTTCAATATAAAACGATGATAAATAATGAAGAATTAGTTGGTGGTTGTTGTGTCTGTTCTGATGATCAAGGTTTTTCAAATAATGCACTTGTTTACTGTGATGGAAAAGGATGTACAGTTGCTTGTCATACTGGTAAGAAAAAAAAAATCTTAATTAAAATAATTTAAATCCTAATTGATTTATTAAGCATGTTATGGAATTGTATCAATTCCTGATGGTGATTGGTATTGTCGTCGATGTGAAGCAGGAGAAATTCAAGCAGTAAACAAAAACGTTTTATATAAATTTTTAATAATATGTTATTTTTTTTTATAGCCATGTCGTTTATGTCCGACGATTGAAGGGGCAATGAAACGTACATCTGATGATGGTTGGGCACATGTTATATGTGCACTTTATATACCTGAAGTTTCATTTGGTAATAATTCAACTATGGAACCAATAATATTATCAGAAATTCCATCAACACGTTTTCAACAAATATGTTCATTATGTAAGAAAAATGGACGTACAGATTCTGATGCAATGAAAGGTGCTTGTTGCGAATGTACAGTTAAAAATTGTTCACAATTATTTCATGTTACATGTGCACAACAAGCTGGCTTATTATACGAAGATGTAAGAAAAAATAATTGTCAATATCCAATTTATTGTGAACAACATCAACCGAAATTTTCAGTAAGACAAAATATAAAACAAAACAATTAATAATCAAAATATTTATCTTTTTTTTAGAAATTTCTGAGACAAATACCCCCATTTCGATACAAATCATCAGATCAGAAACATGTAAATAAAATATTTTCGATTTATTTTTCTGATCTTTTTTTTCGTTTAATATTAGAATTCAACTAGTAAATCATTAATAGCAGTAACAAAACAAAAATTAAACCATGAAACTAGTCAAAATCCATCACAAGTTGATCCTTTAATGAATCTTTCACAATTTGTTGAATTAAATAAAGACGAAGGAACTTCATTAACATCATCAAATCAAAATCAACCATCGACTGATATCACAAAATCATCGAATACTAATATTGAACCACAATTATTAACATCGAAATGTACAAATGATGATACTCATGTTTTAGAAAAAAAGATTGTAACTCCAAAAATCAAGTAAATTTGATATTTGTTTTTTTGTAATTTAAAATTTTTTCTATTAGAACTGAAGAGAATGATATTGATTATCCAATAATCAGAAAACCTCAAATTAATAAAGATGAACAATTAAGAAAAAAACGTCAACATTCGAATGAAGGTGGTCCAAGACCTGTTGGTCGTCCTCCAAAGAAAACACTTGTAACACAAGAAAAACAAATTAATACTTCTTTACCTGTAAAAACTGAAGAACCTCAAGAAAAAAATGATCGAATTCATATTAATTTTTATCCTCGTCGACCATTAACAAATTCTTCAACAACGGAACAACAACAACAACGTTTATCTACACCTCAAACATTAGAAGAATTTCTTGAACAAGAATGGGAATCAACAAGTGATTTTTTACTTCAACAAACAATGCCACATGATGTTTCATCATTATTATCATGTTTATATCAATTTAAATCTGAAAATGCAAGTTTACAAAAAAAAATTGATGAACTTAAACATCGACGAGATTCTTTACGTGTTACAAATTCTAATTTACGTCGTAAACTTTCAGAAATTATACCAATTAATGATACAACTAATGATGTACCACGTCTTCCAATAAATCATCATCATCAATCTATAATTAAAACAAGTAAATCACCAAATATTGAAAATCAACGAAAACTAACACAAATGACTTCATCGGAAATTGATTATTTTTCAAATCATTCAACTTCATCGTCATCATCTTTACCCTATGAATCAATAAATCCATATACAATGATAAAAAATGAACGAATACCACCACCACCACCACCACTACCACCAACGAATGGTCTTAGTTTGGAACTTCTTTCACAAATTCTTACAACGAATGGTCCACAATTATTTGCACCAACATGGAATATATCTGTAAATCATTTTTATTAATTATATCTAGAATATAAAATATACTTTTTCAATAGAATTTTGGTTACGCAAATTTTCCAGGAGCAAACGCAATATCACTATCTGAACAATCTATTATACGTTCATATCCACCATTTGAATAATAATATTAAAATCGTCTTCTTTTTTTTTGTTGAGTATTTTTTAGAACAGATCCTAATGATTATATAGCATATGCATTTATTATTTAGCGATAAAATCTATATCTATTTCTTTCTCTCTCTATATATATACTTACATGTCTTGTAAATGATTTTCTATGAAAAGAATTTATTTGTCATATGAAGCATTTTAATTTATCAGGAATTTTCTCTATATCTATTTTAATCGAACAGTTCGTTTTACTGTTACTCTCACCATTGTAGTCGTCTTCTATTCAATTGTATAATTAATCATGCAGATTATTTTTTGTTGTATATTATTGCATGTATTTCATTGTATGCATTTTTTTGTTGTTGTTTTTATTGTGAATATTTATACATTTTTTTTTCCTTCCGATGATATTGTGTTTAAATAAAAGGAATAATTAAATAAATCATAGAAGTATCATATGATGAATATATAAATAGATTTAATAGTTAGTAATCGGATAGTTTGATGAATTGAACGAGATGTTATGTTTGACTAACATTGATATAGTATAAATTTTAAAACGAATTGTATAGAATATTTCTATATAAATTCCATAACGATATCTCGAAAAAATGTATGTTTATACATATTTTATCTATCACAAATAATATCCCTTCCGAGGCGATGTAAGCCACCTGTGGTTTACACTTTGTATTTCATATCTTAATGCGTTTTATTAAAAAAACAGGATATACCATAAGATGCAGCATGAAGCGCCTTACAATCTATATTGTGAATTCTAATTTATGTCAATTGTGTACAAACCTCGACGTAAAATACTATGGTCTTGAAGCAACTTTAAAGTTTTGGTTGCACACAGTTTTGCGTTGTCTTGAAAACAAAAAGTATACAATTGAAGTAAGTGCTATAGTGTATATTGTAGAGCTTTTCACACTGCATCTTGTGGTATATTTTGTTTTCAAATAAAACGTATTTATTTATGAGAACTGAATCGCTACGGGAGGATTAAAAATGAATATTGACTATTTATCAAAAAACAAACTTTAAGTTGATAATGATGTAACATATATCTAACTGATTATGAGTACAAAAAAAAACACTTACAATGCAGAACATATCGTTCTGTTCTTCAGTTAAGATAAGAAGAGCAAAACAAAAGATTCAAAAAACTAAAGTCAAAACACATTTATATGAAAATTTTATTATGATAAAAACCATTCTTTTATTCGTAGTATTTTCTATTGTTTATAATCAATGTAATGCATGTGATTTATGTATTATTGATTCAACTTGTGATAGTGATAACGTTCATTTCAATATTTCAGTATCAAGAGAATGTCAATATCCATTAAAAGTATCTTTTACTTATACAACTGATATTAGTATTGATAAACATTATTTAAATCAAACAATTGATTGTTATAATTGTCATTTTGATCTTACTATTGATCCTATACGTGATGCATGGATTTATACTTTATCATTTGTATCACCTAAACCACCATCAAAAAGATGTTCAGTACATAAAGCTAATTGTGTTGGATCAACATCACCATATGTATGGATTGTTACTGGTAGTCTTTCGGGTTTATTCATCTTATCTGGTACTCTGTTATGTATTATTCGATATTGTCGTAAACAATAAAAAAATGAACAAAAGACAATGAATATAGCTCTTATTTTGCTCAAATTGTAAAAAGAAGAAGAAAAAAATATATATATATGATTATTTACATCTGTATAGCAAAAGAGTTTATATTTCTAATGATATGAGATTGATTTTCTTGAGATATTCCATATGTACTTCATAACTAAATCTTAGAATTGAATATATTTACACAGATGTTTTATTAGTCAATGTCTATTTTGTAATACAAATAAGATTAATATTGATTAGATTTGTATCATTATCACATAGGAAGAATCTATTTATGAATACCAATACAAATAATATTATTATAAATAAAACAATTGATGGCTTTTGTAAACATAAATTTCAAGATATATTCATATAGACTATGTTATTTTTCGAATTATATTCTGACATACATAAATTAGGATATTATTAATACTGTTTTATACATAATTTTAATTAGTACTCATATGACATTCATATTTTTATCTCATAGGAATTACACTAACATGTTTAGTTTTAATGATAGGTATATCAATATGACATAAACTACATTATCTATATATTTGTTTTTGTAGGAACAGGAATATTCAAATTAATATTTCTATCATGTTGAATAAAAATAGGGAATTATTCACCAATACATTATTATTAGATGTAAGTCATATTTTGATAAAAACATGGTAATTACACTTTACAAATACTCCTGTTGAGATTAATTTGCTATGCTTAATGAAACAGTAAATGATTATATTTTAATTATATTCTTTAAATATTCATTTGTATATGCTGAGTTTTTGTTTTTTTCTTTTACTTAATGAATAAAAGAAATTTCATTCATGCATATTATCATTTCAATCACTAATGCTTCAAGTCTTCCGGTTTTTCTGTCTGTCTTGCTTACACTCGATTAGCTTCCGTTGCATCTAAACACACATACACATGCAAAATATAAGAAGTATTGGGTTATTCTTAACAATCATACTAATCAATACAATGGATAAGAACGTGCTTTGCGTGTTATGAAAAGAATATTATTCTACTGCATGCTTGCACACTATTAACAGAAATATAGATATAATATATTCCGGTATAGATCATTTATTATATATTAAGTTTGTTCTTTTTTTTTAAAAAAAAAAATATCTATTCTTAATATTTTTTATAGAACGATATGGAAATAAGACCAACTGCTTGAAAATTTTTTTGATGATAATAATGAATATAAATAACTTTTTTGTGATGTTAATTACATGTCTTTTCTTTTCTTTCTCACGCTTGACAGCACTGTGTTGCAACAGTGATTCTACTTGTAATAACATCAAAAATGCTTTGAAATTATTAATCGAATCATATTGTGTTATTATAATCGGTTGACGAAAAAGAGATGAGGATGATGATGATGATAATAATGTTAGTGCCTCTCTCGCGTTTTTTCCTCTTCTATTACTTCTAACTAGACTATGATAGTTCCGATAGAGAACAAGAAAAGAAAGCAAAAACTTATTTTAACACGCACAGTCGGTTTCCAGTAGTTTATTGCATGATGTTCGTAAGAGCTAGTGAGCATTTGAACTTTTCTGTTGCCGTCTACTTTCATCTGTCGACGTCAGAAAAAAAAGAGAAGAATTGCAAGAAAAATGTTCGATGTTACTAGAACATGCGATAAAAAAAAACGCCTACTTTGTCTTCACATTAGAGCTTATGCTTTCTCTCACTCTTGCTACTTATCAGCAGAGTGCCAGCGATGTTAGTAATGAAAAAAAAATAAGGGCGACAAATATTAGACGTGTTCAAAAAAAAAAAGAATGAAAGGAGATAGAGAGACAGGGAGAGAGAGAGAGGCATGTCAATAAGAAAAGAAGGAGGAGAAGTAAATGAAAGTCAGAAGTTATAAGTTATAATAAAGTATATTTATCTAAATTCTATTTTTAAAATTAACTGAAAACATCATTTGTTGATTTGGTTAACTAATTTTCTTATTATTTTTTATAAATTTTCCGTATATAATAAAATATCCTAGCTTTACTATAGAGCATAGGGTTCATGTAAGTAATGTCTCTAGAGACATAGTGTAGCTCGAATTATAGAGAAAAGATTAGTTGACAGATTTAGATAAAGAGAATAAATGATAAATATCTAATAAATAGACAATCATTGATATTATCCATAAATACTGATTCTATATATATATATATATATATACTTATAAACAAAACCTATTTTCTTGCTTACTAGATTTCATTCTTCTCATTTCCGTTCGTAGATATAAGAGAATGACAATGTGTCATTCTAGATTTTTTTTGGCAGCTTGATGATAATATACTTTAGATCTATCAGATACTATTAACTAAGAAAAAGACTATCGTATAATACATCATACTAAAGAAGAGTCTAAAAGCACTAGAATTTTTTTAAAAATAGACATCATTAGATTCATTTTTTCTAATATTAGCTATCAGAAGAGAACTAATAGTCTATAAATCTACTTGAATGAGTACTACTCATACATTGTTGATCATCAATCTTGAAAAATAGTTCAACATTACTTTAGTATTTTTTTGCTATTAACTTTTTTTTTCTAATATGATAATAGTTCAAAGTTCGAGAGATAAAATGGCTATATAATTAATGATACGAGTAATAAATTTTTTGTTATATGTTTTTTTAGAATGGTGTCAGAGCCTATTAATAATAATAATAACAGTACAGATGTTTATACAAATGTAATACAAGGGAAAGTATTATTGACTGGTAATCAATTACCGAAAATAATTTGGAATCAAATTAAAATTCTTGTTATATCGAATAAAAATGGTAAGAAAAATACAACTTACAAACAGTTTGTAAAAATCTATTTTTTTTTGTTTTAGAATTTGATATTGAACGTGATCTGTTAGTAACAGAAACTTTACCAAAATTACAACAATATTTTTTAACACAAGGTATTTATGTTTATTTTATTGATTGTAATTTAAATTGGGATTTTGATATATCAAAAAATCCATATCATATATTACGTTATATGAAAGAAATACAAAATGCTTATGAAACATCAACTGGACTTTTTTTATTAAATTTTATTGGTAATAAATATGGACAAATTGTTTTACCAATTGAATTATCAACTACAGATTTTAATAATATTAAAAATTCAGCAGCTGATTTAGGCAAAGGTAAATTTCGATTACAAAAAAAAGTTTCAATTGATGATTTTTTTCTATAGATGTTAAACCACTTGAACGATGGTATGTATTAGATGATAAACTGTCACCATCGATTTATAAATTAAAAGATCCTGATGAAAATTCTACAAATGTTTCATCACGATCATTATCAACATATGATTTAAATACACATGAAAATCTTGAATGGAATGAAGCTTATATAACTTTAGTTGATTTATTTCTAAGTGTTCAATATGAAAAATCGAATGTTAAATCAATGTATGATATTCCATTACTCTCGAGTGTAGAAATGTTATTTAATTATTCAACAAAATTATCTTCATCTGGTTGTATGTGTGTTTTAAGGCAATTTGATGGTATGTTATTTACTCTTTCATATAATTATACTAATTATTTTATGAATGAAGAAGAAAAATAAGATGATGATTTTTCATCTTGAATGTCTATGATTAAAAATAAAAAAAAGAGGCTTGTATTATATTGTAACATCTTATTTGGATCGTCTTACAATATTAATTAGATTCTCATTTCTAATATACATTCAATAACGATTCTATTATATATATATATTGTCTCTTGAGACATGTTTTACGAGTTTTAGAAAAGCAAATAGCACCATTGTCATATAATCATGATTAAATAGAGATAAAAATACTTTAAAATCTCTACACATATATTTTCTTCATTGATATAATTATACATAAATTTAAAGATCATATGTTTTCCGTTTCAATGCAAAAGAGTATTCTATAATTAAAGGTCAGGTTAATCATAACAACTAAATCCTTTGATAATAAAAAAATCTTTTCTGTCAATGAAGAAAAAAAAGACTTACAGAATGTTTACAAAAAAAACCTCATCCTCTTAAGAGTCCTGGAATACAACTTGACAATAGCTTACAAATCTTTTATCTCTTTGTATTTGAAAATAATCTCAGCTAGATATATCATTAATAAAAATTCTTTTTATTATAAGATCTTATCGAACAAAAGAAGTATCATTTCTTAAATAAGACAAATTAACTCTCACATATATATAAATTTCTATTTAAAGTTCATACTAATTATTTATGACAATATTTCTTCTTTCTATTCAAAGGTTTAAATGAAAAGAGTAAGGGTAATGAATATTTTATTGATACACTTGCTGGTGGACGTTTAGATAAAATACGTCAAGAAAAATTAAAACGTTTTCGTGAATCTGTTGTTAATAAATTTTCAAATAATGATAATAATGATTTAAAAAATGATGATAATCGAACAATACTAAATATTCCATGGAAAGATAATGGAGATTTTCAGTCGAATGATTCGGATTATCAACGATATTTACGTACATTAAATGCATCCATATTTCTTCGTATTAAATCATTATATGAACGTTCAATTGATTTATCAATATTACATCATTTAAAACCATCTCAACAAATTTTATACAATGAAAATCTTATGCATTTAACATATTATACAAAAACTTTAACAAATACATGTCTTGGTTTAGAACATTTTATTGAAAATAATTATTCATTTAAACAATGGTTGACATTAGCTAATACAACTGAACATTATCCATATATGATATTTGGTAGTCGAGCATCAGGAAAAACTTTATTATCAACAAAAATAGTTCAATATCTTATAAATACATTAGGAAAAAATGTACAATGTATAATAAGATATGTTAATTTAACATCAAAATCACGTCAACTTAGCGAAATATTTTCATCAATATGTACACAAATGGGTTTATTACAAAATGCATCAGTAGGAAATATTGATCAACAAACTAATCGTATTGAATATTATCAAACTATTTTAAAAAATTTATCAAAAAATCAAAAACCATTTATATTAATGATTGATGGAATTGAAGATATAACATTACAAAGTCAACATATATCATGTAATACATTTTATCAAACATTACTTCAATTACTTCCACCAAAAGTAATATAAATGTTTTCATATTCATAGATAACGAAAATATAGAGTTAGAATTCAAATCATCTAACGTTGAAAAATCCCCTCTGGTTATTTTAAATATTTGTTTGTCTATGCTAACAAACAAAAATACAAGTACGAAGTAGTTTTAGTGTAACGCATGTTTACGTAAGATAAATAATTGTTCATAAATCAAAACAAGGTCAATAGAATAGTGGCACCATACTTTTTTTCCATCTTCTAAAAAAAAGAAGAAAGATCTATAAGATGTCAGTGTAACCTACGATGCATAAGCATTAAAATTTACTGTGTACAAACAAAAAGTACTAAAAGTCTTTTGGATTTTTTAAACTCGCTAAAAGTAGCTTGTGACCAGGGCAAAATTGGAAATTGTTTCATATCCTATCTCTGGTATCTTTGAATGCTTTGGAACAATATTAAAATTTTAAAATCAAATAAATGTAGTTCTCTCGACTTATCAAGACTAGTCCTAAGTGCTTTTGTATGCATTCTGTGTTTCGTCATTCAGGAATACTATGAAATGTCTTTTTCAAGTGTTTCATACATATTCTTGTAGAGCTTGAGAAGCTGCATATTTAAACTTTCTTTGAGAACTTTCTCTGAAAATCATGAAATCTACAGACTTTGATTTTAACACTAATTGCCAGTCTTTCTGTTATAAACTGTATGCTAAATTAGATTCAAAATCTGTATTTTAAAGAAAACGCTTTGCCCTATCAGTGAATGAAAAAATTAGGCTTCGGCGTTTCTATGAATACTTATGCATTATAGGTTATATGTTTACACCTGCTTGAGAAACAGTTACATAGACTTTCAATGTTCTATTATACAGTGACAAATCATACATTCTCTAGCAAAATATTATTGAGACATACAACAACTTTGGAATGTATTTTTATAGGTATACGTAATATTATCTGTTGGTCGAAGTATTCATTCATCATCTTCATATGAAATTCCAATTCGTGAAATGATTGAAAAAATTGAAAAAGAAAATTGTCTGATTGAATTACCATTTACAAGTGAAACAATAAATTTATCTGATTTAACATTATTTATAAAATCCGAATTAAATTTAATTCAACGACATATAACAGATTCAGTTATACAAACATTATCAAAATCTATCTATCAACAATTAGATAAACAATCACAAATGTTCTATATTCTTCGACTTATTTTAAATGAAAGTTATTTAGATTATTTATCATTAGAAAAAACGAAAGTTGATTCAATAGATTTTAATCTTGATAATATACTTAATAATTATATTGGTAAGAGAAAAATTTATATATATATTTTTTTAATTGAATTTTATTTTAAAGATCATTGTGAACAAAAATTTGGTTCAAAAATATGTTCATTTATATTTAATTATATTAGTTCATCTCAATCAGCAATTAGTGAAATTGAATTACTTGATATATTATCATGTAATAATGAATTCTTTTTGGAATATTATTCAAAAGATTTACCAAAATATTTACGTTTTCCACCATCATTATGGATTGCTATTAAATATATGTTAGGTAAATAGATAAGAAGAAAAAAAAATGAAGAAAATATCTGAAAAAAAAATTTCTTTAGGTCCACTGTTAACAGAAAGATATTTTGATTTAAAAGTTGTTATATGCTGGAGTCATTCATTTATTCGACGACATATGAAACAGAAATATTTAAAAAGAGTTGAAGATATTCGTATTGCACATCGAGATATAGCAAATTATTTTCTTGAAGCTTTTATTGAATCAAAACCATTGATTGATATGAATCGAAACGTTCAAATTAGGTAAGAAGTTTCTTATCAGAATAAATTATATTAATGAAAAACGATTACGAGAGTAGTTTTATTCTGAATTTTGCCAACGCCATGATATGATTACACATGTGTAAAAATAGTTCCTAATAACTTTATTGAAGAGTTTAACCTATGGCATGCTTATTCTAATAGTATTAGGTTTATTATTCACAGATATTCTATGTTATTACAGTTGACGAGAATCTGCTGTGCTTACGGCAATGGCAAATGTCCTATTGGCGAAAAGCCAATAAGCCATTCATTCATCTAAGTACTTGATATTAATATTTAATTGATTAATAACCATACATTATGAAATGTTGTTTAAGACAACTTGTTAATTTACACTTCCGATTGAAATAAGTTCCACTCATCTGTACACAGGAAGAACATGCTGTTTACATTGTATGCTTACTTTACCTTACGAGAGCACTATTTGCACTCATTCTTACAAATACAGACAATGTAAACAAGAACCTGGAAATCATACTTTCTTTGAGAAATACTACAAATTTTATAAATATTCCTCTACTGTTTCAAAATTCTATCGGTGGCACATCCAGGGTCGTGTCGAGGTGTCGAGGGCAAGAGGGGAGCAGTGCGCCCCAGGGCACATCCAATCTAAAAAAGTACATCTACCATGTCATACATTCTATCTGCTTATGTAATCTATTATTCAATAAATAAATAAATTATTCTCTAGAATTTTAATTCTAGTTTTGTTATTATTTCGTAGCAAATTGATACTACAGATTATGTATTGTATTTTACTCAGAGAGAATACACGCATCGTTCTAGAACGAAATATTGATGTTTTAAGGACATTTTTTTATCTTTAGTATAGTTTTCTGGTTAAATAAACTGAGTTTTCGTCATATAGTATTCTTAGAAAACCTACATACTATTGCATTTAGTATGTTGAAATACATTTTTTGTTCCTCCATTATCTCAAGTACTCATTCACGTATCATAATTGACTCAAAAACTTCTTATTTTATTTTTCAGAGGTGATAATGGTCGTCGTTTTATTTTACAACAACCACTTCTATATTCTGAAGTAGCATATAATTATCGACGACTTAGTGAATTATGGTATCAATTAATGCATTCTGGTAATTAATATTATTCCAAAGATCTAATTAATATATTTCTATTTTAGGTGATATTGATCGTTTAAAAGAATACACATTATGTTGTTTTGAATATTTATTATCAAAAATTCATGGTCTATCTATTGAACAATTACTTTGGGAATTTGATATAATCTGTAGTAATATACTTGATGCTGATATACTTCTTGTACAAGCTACATTGAAAACTATAACAAATATTATATCTTCTAATCCAATGTTACTTGCAGGAGAAATTATTTTACGATTAAAAAATATTAAAAGTAAGATAATTCACACTCGCAAAATAACATATATTCATTGATTCTATTTCAGGTCGTTATAATGAACATATTGAATCTTTATATGTTCAAGCACATGAATGGTGTGAATCATGTAATACACCTGTATTTGTACCACTTTCATCATGGATATCAACAATTCCACCAATGACAATAACAATTTTACCATGTAATGATTATGTTTATAAAATAACTCCAACAACATTTAATCAACATGTTTTTTGTGCAACACGACAAAATGAAATTGCAATGTATCATATACCATCAAAAAAACTTGTCAAAAAATTTACTAGTAAATTTTAATATTCTTTTTTCTTTTTACAAAATATATTCTTCTATTTATTATCAATTTTTAGGTCATGCAGGATTAATAACATCAATTAAATTAACATATAATAGCAAATATTTAGTATCAGCATCATTAGATCGAACTATTAAATTATTTAATCTTAATTCGGGTGATTTAGAAAATACTTATAAGTAAATTTTTAGAAGAAATTTAAAGAAGAAAACAACGTTTTTTTTCTAAATTTAGTGTTCATCAAGATGATATACTTTGTATGACTGTTTCACATAATAATGAACATATTGTAACTGGTTCACGTGATCGATTAATTATTGTACTTCGTCTTGAAACAGGTGAAATCGAACATTCAATTGAACAACATACAGATGCTGTTACTGGAATTGCTCTTACACAAGATGATAGTATTTTAATTTCAGGTTTATTTATTTTATTATAAAATCAATAAATATATTCATTCTATACTTATTTTAGGATCACGTGATCAAACAATAAAACGATGGACTTTTCGTGGAATGCAATTACTTGATATTATTGATACAATTGGATCGCCTATTAAGCATATGATTATTTCAGCTGATGATACATTTATTATCATTGCTTGTGATGATACATCAGTTCAAGTAAAATCACTTGTAACTGGTAGTGATATTCATCGACTTGAAGGACATACATCAGAAGTAAGAGAGAGATAATACGAATATGTCTTGAAATCCGGAAAATTTCTGATATCATTATAACAGAAGAGAATGATTATATTCTTTCATAAATATTTATGATTGTCTACGTCAATTATGATTATCATCTACCGAGTGCCATTCTACTTTACTGTGCTCTGCACTTCTATTAGCAAATATGCACAGACGTGCACCTTGAGAGTGTGGGTTTTGTATCCATGCTTTATGCACACCCATACCTTCTAGCTAAAATCAAAACTCTTGCCAATAGAAGTGTGACAGTTCCAATTGAAAAGAACTAAGCCTGAGCTTTCATAGTCCTAGTTGCCAAATATTGCGAGGGCGATGAGATCGATCGCGATGAACATCTTGTGGGACTTTCTTTATTGGTAGCTAGTAAAAAGTGAACTACGTCACCTTTCTTCAAATCAAATGGTTTTTCTTCTTTCTTGCACATGCTTCTTTGATAAATAAACTGTTGAATCTTTTTTCAAAAGTTTTCCAGATTTTGAGACAACACCGAAAATACATTAAATTTTTCTTTGAAATTTCTCAATAGGTAACAAGTCTTTCAATATCACAAGATTCAATATGTTGCTATGTGGGTTGTGTTAATACATATGTTTATGTTTATAATTTTCGTTCACGTCTTCTACTTCGAACATTAACACATCATGATTCACCTGTAACTGATCTATATGTATCTGCAGATGATTGTTTTCTATTTTCAGCAGCCGAAGTTTGTTTTTTATTTTCATAATAGGTATGAAACATAATTTAATGAATTTTTAGAATGCAATACATGTATTAAATGTTAAACAACAATTTAATGGTTTTCCTAATGATGATCCATTATCAACACAAAATTCTATAACGTCATTATCGATTTCACGTGAAGGTGATGTTGCTATCGCTGGTTGTGCAGCTGGAATTGTCCGATTATATAATTTAATTGATGGAGAACTTACAGAACAAATTGTTGAACATCGTGCACCTGTAACACAAGTTGCACTTTCACATTCATATCTATTTTCATTATCTGGTTCAAAAGATACAACTGTTAAAGTCTATGATAATGAAATGGGAGAAATTGTTACCGAATTTACTGTAAATAAAGAATAAGATATTTTTATGTACTTTTGAATAATTGTTTTTTTCCATATCAGGAACATTCCGCTTCAATATCACATTTACGTATATTAGAAGATAATCGAAAGATTTTATCAAGTGATGAACAAAATTACATCAAAACATGGTGGGCCAATACGGGTGAATTGATTGATTCAGTAAGCTAATATTTTACAAAATATATTATTAAGCAATTTTGTTTTTGCTAGTATAATGTCCCATGTAAAATGCTTGGTGTATCTCCCGATGGAAAATATGTTGTATCAGGAAATGCTGATAATATGTAAGTGTTATTTAATTGATGATATAATTCTTTATGAATAAATTAAATTTAGTTTAAAAATTTGGTCATTGGATGATGCACGTGTTGTCCGTTCAATTGATCATACAGAAGGAAAAATTACGTGTATAGCTTTTAGATCTGATTCACAGTATTTGATCACAGGTGGTGAAGATTGTAGTTGTAAATTATGGGAATTATCATCGGGAAAATTAACACAAGTAAAAATAAGAAATAGTTTTTAAAGAAAATTATAAGTATGCATTAAAAGGTTTTGGTTGAACATGAACAATCAATTACAGCTGTTGCTATAAGTGAAGATGGAAAACATGTTTTAACCGGTGACAAAGATGGTCAAGCAATACTATGGTCATTTGTAGACGGTACAGATTTCTCAAATCTCTATCTCAATATCTTTTTTTTCTAAAAAACTTATTCTAGGTGCTGTTGTACATAAACTTCTTAGACATAAAACTGCCATTGTTTTTGTTTCATTAACTACTGATGGCAATATTGCGATTACAGGTTAATAAATTAAACTTTTTAATTTAATTTTTATATTTATTCATTGGTTTTTCAGCTTCCCAAGATGGTCTTCTTTCAGTTTGGTCTACTATAACAGGCACTTATATAGCAACGTTTTATTTCAATCATACTCTCGTTAAATTAAATGTTTCACAGAGTGGAAGTAAGAAAAATCAATTGAATCTTTCTGCATTCCTTTTGTTTTTATCATAGTTCGTTTTGCGGCAATTCTACAAAATACACCATGTGTTGCTATGCTTAGCCTTTTTAATATATCATCAAGTGATGCAGGTAAAATGGCACAACGTCATAGTCAGAGTATATTGTTCTGAATATCTTGGAAAAAAATAAAATATATTTTTTCTTTCAAGTGTTTTCTGATACATCCAATACTATATTACCAATTAAACCAAAACCTTTACTTTATCCGAAAGATGCAAGTATGTTAACAGATTCACGACATAATTCAAAAACTGATCAAATAGTTGTTGAGCCAATACTTGTAAGTTGATGTGTTGTTTTGTCTGTTATTAGTTATGTCTTTTTTACTTCCTGATGGAACGAAGAAAAATCTTTTCTCAGCTTGAGATTGAAATTATTGTCAAACAAATATTCAATCGGAATCTAATCATCGACATATTTGACAGTTACATGTTGAGAATATCAATGATTATACATTTTGTTGCGTATTTTGTATATTAAATCTATATGAATGTGTCATGTAGAGAGACAAGATAACGTCATGTCATATATATTTGATCAATTAATATAAAAGAAGAAAAAAAAACTATACAATAAGTCATACAATTACCATTAATTAAGGCATGACAAAAAGAACTATGCCTTGCAGACAACAAAAAAAGGGTAACGACGTCATTGACAATGACAGCATAAGTTTAGAATATTTATATGAAGATGTCAAGGGATGCGTTCATATACTCGTATATACTTCTGTTGACTTATTATTACTATGCAATTAAGTAGGACATGTTAGCATTAATATCGTGTTATTCTTGATGATAAACTGCATTTACTACATGTTTTTCTTTCCAATTTATCCCTATATTTCTGAGTTGACGAGAAACATAACACGTTTCTTTATTGTCAGAACGTCGTTCTCTATTATTAACAGAGGTGTCTTTCGATATATATTTATTTTTTTCTCTATGACGAACATGAATGTTTTCCTATCTTTATTCTTTATCTAGAAATAGACAAGAAAGAGAGAAGCTTGAAGTAATTAGATAAAACTAAATATAATAAAATCGTTGTACTATTTATCCCGGAATAAAGCTGTTTATTAGACTAAGAAAAATATTTTTTCAGTATGATTGAGCAAGACAAAAAGAAATCTCTCTATGTGGGGTATTGACAGAAACGACAATAAAAAGAAAAATATAAACATAATACTAAGACATTGAGTGTCGATGGATACATAAAGAAGAAGAATCTTGACTTAATCTAACCTTGTATTATTTTTATATGGATATAAAGAAAAAGTCTGTATGTATAGATAAGATCAGATATAAATAATAATATAAGAATGAATATCGAACATTTTGAATATTATGATCTTTATTCACCATTAACATCAAATTTGTCCAATGATACTGTGATTAAATATGTCATACGTTTTCATCGTATTTATCCATGGTTATTATTCCCATTTGGTTTTATTGGTTCATTATTAACAATATTAATATTTACAAGAAAAAAATTTCAAAAATATGGTTGTTCAATATTATTTGTTGCAGAAAGTTTTATGGTAAATATATAGTATTAATTTCTTTTAGTTTTTTTATTTTCTTCATTTTAACATACAAAAGTTATTTAGTTTTAATTTTTAGGATTTAATATTAATTACATTGAATTGTATCCGTCTTATAATACGTTATTCATTTCAATCCTATTTTCTGCAACGTTCAATTTATATATGTCGAACATATAAATTTATAACAAATTATTTTTCACATTGTGCCGTTTGGATTCTATGTGTTATATCACTTGAACGTGCTGCTGTTACAAGACGTATTGTTTGGAATCAAAACATTTTTAGTCATAAACATTCATATTGTACATTAATTATAATATCAACTGTTTTATTTTTTCTTAATATTCATTATTTAATATTTTTTGGATCTGAACAACGAAATTATCGATTTCAAAATAATGACACGGAAAAAAAATTATTAATTATGTGTAGTTCAAATTTAATACGGCCACCTGTTGAACCATATGATCATTTTTTAACATTTTATTTTTCATGGATGGATTTCATAATAAATTCTTTAATACCATTTATAATTATTTTAATAGCTAATGCAACTGTTGTTTATTCTGTATGTAAATCTCATATATTACTGAAACAATTAGGTTTAAGACAAACACGTTCACCACGTGATACACAATTAGCATATATTTTATTTGTTTCAACATTTCTTTTTTTATTATTAACATTTCCATTACGAGTATTTTCTGTTATTGAACCATATTTAAAATATAAAAAAAAATATTTAATTTTATCCGATGGTATTATGAGATTTTTATTATATCTTGATCATGGTTGTGGATTTTATTTTTATACATTTACTGGAGAATTATTTCGTCGTGAATTAAAAAAAGTTTTATATGAATTTTTATTTCTTATTTTTCGACGACGATTCTCCGATTGGACATCAAGTGATTCAAGACGTCTTAGTGAATTAAGTTGTTCAAATGGTGCTTCACATATGATTCATTCCCAAACACAACAACAACAGCAACAACATGAAAGTGTTCCATTACAAGATTCAACAAGTAGTTGCGGTGGTGGTAATTCTGGAGTTAAAAATTCATTACATTCATTACAACCTCAAAAACTTTCTTATCATACATCATATCATCGTTGTGTTTATGCCAAACAACATCCATATAATTCTTTTTCATCATCACGTACAAGACTTAATCCGTTGATTGGAAAACAAAATTCTGATCAAACTGGTCTTGTTAAACGACATAGTTCATCTTGTTTTGAATCACAATATAAAACTATGCCAGTACCATTAAATAATTTAGTTACGCATGATTTAGATAGAAAAAGCGATATTGTTTAGGATCGTTTCGTTTTTGTTTTTCGTTTTTTTTTCTACAGATATTCTTTAATTAGTTTAAGTGAAGTTATTTGTTGAATTTTATTTTCTTTTTGTAGCCTGATCCAATGAGTAAATCACAAAGTAAAGAATTTTTCAAGAAAAAACAACGTGGGCAACAGAAAAAAAATAGTATTGCTACCGGTGGTACAGCAATAAGCAATCCTGGACAAAGTAAAGGACATCATTATCAAGTATCTCATGGAGGTGCAACTAGTTTACTGGGTGGTGGTGAAGATCCAGCTGTTGTTGTTATTAATCCACATCCACCAACTACAGGACATCATACAAAAGAAAAACGTACAAAAATTTGTTGTTTATTATAAAATATTACGTCATGACATTCGATAAGTGAATAATTTACAATGAATTTCTTATCAAGTTAAATTGATGAACAATTTGTATTTTTTTTTTCGTCATTAATAAATAAACTATTGTTATTTTCAAACTGTACGCTTCTTTTTTGTAAGAATATTTGTAATATAAAAAAACATTGCTTTCGAGTCATTTTCTTAGATCAATTTCTATTTGTTGCTTTTTTGCTTTCATAATACAAAAGAAAATGATATTACAATAACGTTTGTTTTTAACATGAACAAAACCTATAAAGTGATTAGTATGATGCTGCTATAATAGAGAATACGCTAAACAATGGTAACCATCTACACTCTTTTTTTTCTCTATGAAGAGTCATAATTCTTTGCTAAACAACTTAAAAGTCTTTCCTCAAAATATTCATATTGAAGGTCAATCGAATGTCGTGGTGCATTATCAATAAGCCTTGTTGAAAGTTTAGGCACGTTCATTATCTTCTAATTTTAGAAAAGTTCCATTATATAACAATAATTTCAAATATCTTGACATGAGATGATACATGCTTTTTTATGTTCCTAGTTTATTATAAACTAATGATTATAATAAAGGAAAAAAAATGTTCTTTTCCATAAATATGACACTTCTAGGAAAATCATTTTTTTCCTGCTAAGAATACACTCATTGATTAGATCATCGGAACGTTAGAGTACGAAAATATATATCATTACATACATTTTCCTGTGTAATACGTTATTAAATATTCTTAACTATAAATAGTTTCTTACGATAAGAAAAAATTCTTTGATGAAGATTAATTATGACAGTCCGTGTAAACGAAATTTTCAATAAATATATGATTATGTTTGACATCGAGAATGTAAATATAAATAAATGAAAGTAGATTAGTTTTTTTTGTTTTTAAATAAATTATAAATCAACAAGATTTTTTAAGTATTTCTTAAATGATAGTTTTATTCTTTTGTTTCTGAATAGATACTAATTATACTAAAGTAAAAAAAATTGTTTTTATTTTTTGTTCAACCATGAAGAATAAGACGAAAAACGTTGTTGATTACAAGCCATGAATTATTAATAAAACGTAATAGAAACGTTTCAGTAAATTGCATTGGTGGATCATTATCTGCCTATATAGAAATATACTTCATATATACATACATATATATATATACAAAATTAAATTACTTTAAGACCACCGGTAACAACAATCATAATACAATTATCATATGTTGGTTGAATATCCATGGTTGACACTGTATGACTTATTGTTTGAAATGTCAATGAACGTAATTTTTCAGCTATTTCTTGTGCACCTTTAGCAAAATCAACATTATTAAAATTCATCATGCCATTGACTGGTTCCTTTAAAATTAATAATTAATAATGAAAGAACAAAAACAAAGAAAGAAAGTCTCATATTTACATATAGTGCTGCTACACCTTCACGTGGACCTTGATCAAATTTACTATAATAAAAATCAATGAAAGCCTTGCCAATAGCTTTAAAATCACTCATGATTATAATAAATCTGAAATGATATAGAATGAATATCACAAAAATAAAACGAAGAAGAAGAAGAAGAAACAAAAAGAGAAAGACACTATAGTCCGTTGTAAATTCTATGAATGAGGCTCAATAACCATACATAAAATTATGAGAATAATTCCACAATAAAATAAATTCTTATGATGATTTATTTTATTTTCAGATAAATTTCTAACTTTATTAATATAAAAAATTTTTTCTAGAAAAAAAACATTTATTTGATAGGAGGCAGAAATAATATAATAATGAATAGATCAACTCTGATTGGTTGTTTGTAACATCAATAGTTCTAACTAATATAAATTGAATACTGTTCATTGTTCGATTTTAGTGAGTAAGTAAGATAATATATATTACATTATGCCTACTTCACTAAATCAACGATCAGTACCTAAATCATTATCATGGAGTTTAACAATTGATTCAACTATTGTTGTTGTCAATGGTTCGATGACAATTGGATCAGTTATGGTTCAACTTGTTAATCGTCTTGGTTTGTTCTTTCGAAAAAAAAAAAAAACGTTTTTTTTGTTTTTTATAAATTAATATTTAGATATATCTCAAGATTTTTCTGATTATGCACTTTGGTGGCCAAAAGCAAATATTTGGTTAATCAATACGAAATGGACACTTGATCAATATGGTGTACAATCGGATGCTCAACTTAATTTTACAAGCATGCATAAATCTATTCGTTTACAATTACCCGATTTACGTATTTTATCAATAAATGCAGATTTTTCAGTGTCAGTTTTTGCTGCAGTTTGTAAACTTTGTAAAGATCTTAGTATGAAACTAGATAATCTTTGAGAAAATTTCAAATTAAATTTTCCTATTCATTTTAAGGAATTCGTCATGCTGAAGAATTATCACTTGTACGTTCATCTCGTATACAAAATGTGAATGGAATTCATGAACGTCGTACATCACCTCGTCGTCGACGACATAACATCGGTACACTTAATCGACATAATTCTATGGGTGATTCATTAGCAAATAATACATCAACTTTATCAACATTATTTTCTCCAACAACACCTAAACTTCGATCAACTGCAGCAATCGATAGAATAGTAAGAATTATTTATAATATAGACAAAAATAAATCTTTCTTTTTCAAAAGGATTCATCAATAAATAATCATCATCAACGTTCAGTAACAAATCTATCGAAATCATTGAATAATTTAGAGTTAAATGGTGATGAAAATCTTGCTCAAACACCAATAACTCCAATAAAAAATATTTTACCACAATTAATACGACCGATAAATATTATTGAAAAATCTCTATTAAATAGTTTATGGTATGATTCATCACGATCAATCATGGAACAAAATACAGTTGAAAATGATTTAGTTTTATTACGTTTTAAATATTTTACATTTTATGATCTTAATCCGAAAGTACAGAAAAAAGAAAATTGTTTAATTCATATTCATATATTTATTTATGTAATTTAGTTTGATGCAATAAGATTAAATCAATTATATGAACAAGCTAAATGGTCCATTTTAAGTGAAGATATTGATTGTACAGATGAAGAAATGATGACTTTTGCTGCATTACAAGTAAATAGAAAATCTATATATTTATAATAATGAGACAAAAAACATAGACGTTACGCATATTTTCATAGTTCATACTCTATAGAAAGAGATTCTAATTAGAGTGTTTTATACAAATCAAGGCAGAGTTATTTAAGGTAAGGTAATATGAATTAGCTTTACCTATTATTATACTCATCCTTAGCATTATATGCGCTTTACCTTTCAACCAAGAATAGAGATGTAAGCCAATTTATCAATAATGAAGAAATTTTTCAATGAATTCTTACAAGGATAACAACGGTTTACACCTCTAATCAAGATCATTTTCCTTTTTACGCTTAACTTACTAGCTAACGTTTTTTGCCAATTTGATAAATATTAACTTTAATTATTAAAGAAAATAAATCTTATTTTTAAATTTAGTTACAAATTCAAATTCATTCATCTCAAGTTTCATCCACATCAACATTTATGTGTTCAAATGATGATATTGGTCATGAATATGATAATGGAAATGATTATGATATTGATCGTGCACTTGAACGTTTACAAGATTCACTTTTAGGAACAAAAACAACGAAAAATAAATCAACAAATTCATTAATACATCAATTTTCACTAAATGATGAACTAAGTGATTATTTACGTCTTTTTAAACCACGGCGATTTACATTAAAAACTTTTAAACGTTATTGGTTTGTTATACGAGATACACAATTAACTTATTATACAAATGAATGTCAACAACGTAGTGTACCTATTGAAAAAATACCACTGAAAGGTTGTGAAATACTTCCGGATGTGAATATTTCATCAAAAAAATATGCTATTCGTTTATTGATACCATCAATTGATGGAATGAATGAAACAATAATTCGTTGTTCAACTGTATATATATAAATTTTTTATTTAAATTTCAACTATTCTGTTTGATTATTTCGTAGGTAGAACAATATGCAAAATGGATGGCTGCTTTTCGTCTTGCATCAAAAGGTCGATCAATAAGTGAACCATCTTATGAAACTGAACGTGAATCAATATTAGCTTTACTTCATATGCAACGACCATCATCATCATCGATAACAAATCATCAAAAAATTAAATTTGATATACAACCAGAAAATTTCGTATCAACAAAATTCGTTAAAAAATATAAAACAAAACAGGTTAGTTTTTTTTTCTGTCTCAGATAAAATTAATTTTGGAAATATTTAGAGCGATGGATTCGATATAATATATATCTATGAATCATCGCCAAAGGCATTTCCATATAGTATAATGCATTACGTAGGCATGATTATTAGAGACTTTTATATTCATGTCAGATGCGATGCATACATTATAATATCAATTGTAATGATAATTAATAAAAACTCTGATGAATATTATTAAGAATAATCTTTATTCGATATTAAAATCTATCAAGTGTTCATATTACTCCGATGTTGAGATTTATCAACCTAGATCTGAGAGTTTCTAATCAATAGACATAAAAAAAACGACGATTTTCTCATTATTGTAAATATAGCTAGATTCTCAGTGATAATAGATAATTATATTATTTAATAGATCGTATTTTTGTGAGATAATTATAGATAATGAATGTAATTATATGATAATTTAACTTATTGCATAAATTATCATTCATTAGTAGTTGAATATTTTCGTATAATAATTCATGTATGGTTGTTTTTCAATTCTTTAAATTTATTTATAATAATTGAATATGTTTTCACATCTGTGTTACTTAAATTTTAGTTGACTGAACGTATCCTTGAAGCACATGCAACTGTTAGTAATTTAGATTGTATAGAAGCTAAATTACGTTATATAAAAGTTTGGCAAGCATTACCTGAATTTGGTATAACAACATTTGTTGTTAAATTTAAAGAATCAAATAAAAAAGAAGTATAAAACAAAAATTTCATTATTCTTTTATAATAGCTGTTTTTTGTTTGAAATTATTCTATAGGAATTACTTGGTATTGCATCAAATCGTCTTTTACGTATGACAATGACAGGTGATATATTGAAAACATGGTGGATATCACGAATGCGTTCATGGAATGTTAATTGGGAAAATAAATTAGTTACAATTGAATTTGATGGTGAAACAATACATTTTCTACCATTATATGGTATTGAGAGTAAATGTATACATGAATTTATTGGTGCATATATCTTTTTGGCTATGCGATCAACAGCAACAATGTCTGATAATAATGATCTACTTCAACAGGAAACTCTTTTTCAAAGACTTACAGCTGCTTATATGTAAATATTTTATGTGTGCTTTTATTTAATGCTATTTGTCATTTATCTTATTTGAATCGTTTTTCTTTTTTTTCTTCTTTGTATCAGTATGTCTTTAAAATCTCGTTTTTCTTTTAGTCATGTGTTTTAATTATAATAAATTTTGATAGTTTAGTGTTAATGATTTTAATTAAAATAAATTTTGGCATCTAATATATTCTAGATTGTTTCTTAGAAGATTATATTATCATATACAAATGACAATAATGTTTACATTCATTTTTTTTGAAAATAATAAGATGAATAATGTTTTCATAGAAGTTAATATTGGTATGTTGTGAGAAAATAATTTTATAATTTATTTATCAGAAACAGGAATGTCCATCAATTTCAGAAAAGAAAACCTTAAATGACATTGACTGATTAACTCCGCTTATTTTATTTTACGACAAGGGTTTATTCAAGACATCTGTTAGTCTTGATAATATCATGGAGATAATAATGTTAGAAATTATACTAAAAGAATGTCGGAAAAGAGGGGGTGTAAATTAGGATCCTGCATCGGAGTTATTCGGATACTCTCCATTAGGCCATTGTATTTTTGGATCTCACTCAAGATGTATCGCAAAAGAAATGGCAACGGGATTTAAAAACGCGTTAAACCCGAAAAAATCGAGATTTTTCTAATTCCGTTGGTATTTTCCCTGCGATACATCTTAAGTGAGATCCGAAAATATAATGGCCTGATAGAGAATTTTATTCTCTATTCATCGCATATCTTCAAAAGGATCCAAGAACTAAGCTGAATTCTCTATTTTAAGAGCACTCAATCCCGATACAGAACCCTGATGTAAATGTGGGTTGGGCCGGATGCGAATGGTTCTCTTTGTTCGAATACCCACACTTTAATACTTCTTCGTGTACCACTAGTGGTGTAACCAGGATTCTGGTAGTAGTTGAGCGATGTTTGTGGGGTGGTGGGGCGCACAATAAAACTTAGTTTACAGAGCTAAAATGGATGATTGCGTCCACCTAACAGTGGTTGAGGAATGCTTATTTTCATTCGACTGCCATGGCTGAGGGGTTACGTTGTTCGACACGTATTCACAAGGTACTGTGTTCAAAGCTCAGTATCATTAGCTATGGAATGATCTTGGACCAGTCACTAACGGCTATTTGTCTCGGACCACCTATCCGATAGCATACTGATTACGTGAGGACATACAATATAGCTCTTGTCGCTTGTACTTGGTCAGTCAGTATGTATGGGGAGCTTAAGTGAAAAGAACTCTGCGTCGGGCCGGCCTTCTGTCCAGAGCTACAACTAAAAATAGTTGTAGGAAGAATATCGGGCTAATGAAAATGTCCTTGGACATCACCCTATACCGAAAGGTAGCCGAAAGGCGGTGTATTTCTTCTTATTATTATTTTCATTCTATTCATGTACTCCATATTGGCATGATTTATAACGTATTTTTCCTTTCGAAGTCTTTAGTAAACAAGACTTCAACGAGTTTTGAAAATATAAATCCATTTGAAAAAAACTTTATTTTGAATGTCTATTATGGATGATTCCTTGACAAGTTTAATACTTTAAATACGTATGAAATGAGTTTTGATTCTATTTTTCTTGTAGCAAAGATTTTTCCTAGGGAATTTTGTATAAAAAAATATTTTTTATTTATTTAGAAATTTACGAACTTTTAACATTCAAACGGTAATATTATTTAACAATTAAAATTTTATAACAGGTAGATGAAATTTAAATTTTTGCATGATTAAAAATAAGAAAGAAAAAGATATCTATTTTTATATTTTTGGATTATTATTCTTTGTTTCTTCGCCTTGTATTTTTTTTCTATCATTCCATATCTTATGAATTCCTACGAGAACAATACTTGTTGTAACTAATCCCGAACCAAGTATAACTAACCAATTTGATTTTTCATTTGCAATGAAATTTTGAAGTACAATAGCAAATAAGATATCTGATGATTGAACAACAGATACAATTGATGGATGTTCAAGTTTAATTGCTTTTTGTGTTACTGTTGATGATAATAATTGTATTAATGAAACAGATGCAGCAACAGCAAATTGCCACGTAAACATTGATTGATGTGAATGTTTATTAAGAATAAAATGATTACGTATTTGATTCATACTAAGTAAAATTAAACATAACAATGAAAATTGAAACATAAGTACACTTTGTGGAATTTTTAATACTAATAATTTTTTATTAAGTACAATACTGCTCGATATTGAAAGTGCGCATAGTAATGCAAGACAAAGACCAAGAAATCGATAAGATTTGTCTGATTCATAATCAACATCATCATGTTTTCTATGGATTGTTACATTCTTATTTGATAATTTTACAGTATTACCAAATAAAAATGTTGGTTGAGCAACACATATAACACCAATAAATGTTAATATAATAGCAATTACTGTTGGTATCGATATACGTTCACGAAAAATAATCATCGCTATAATTGCTGTCCATATTATTTGTGTATATCGAAATGTTGTTAAATCTGGTAATGGAATATAACGATAACTTAAATAAAAAAATAACAAACCACATGCTGCAAATATTCCACGAATAATTTGTAAAAGAATTAAATTAACTGAACCATGAAGTATTTTATAACGCTTATGAACAATAAAAATAGTAAGAATTATTGTTTGAATTATAAATCGGCACATTAAAGCATCAAAAAAGTCAACACGTAACTGTTTTATAATAAAACCGGAACTTGTAAAAAGAGATGAACCAATGAGTGCATAGAATATCCCAGTACATCGACCCATTGCTTGTGAAAAAGATTTAGTTCGACTTTGTCGAATTGAATGAAGTGAAAGAATTGATGTTGATTTTTCAGTAAGATTATTAAATTCTTCAATATTATTATTAACTTCATTTTTAATTTGTAATTCATCTGTATCGATTAATGGTTGTATTAAAGGATCAATATTTTGTATAGCATTGTCATCAACCAAAACATCTGTGACTGGTTTTATATTGTCAATTGATACGTCATCATCAGTGATATACACATCGTGCTTCATAGTGCAAACTGGTTTCTCTTCTAGTTTTTTTCCTTTTCTTTTCTTGTCTTCGATTAACCTCTCTGATGGCAGTACTTTTCTTTTTCTCGCCTTTTTCTTTGTACGAATACTACTGAACGCAAAATAAACGACCTTGTTGTTCTTCAGGCTTCAGAGTGCGCCGACGTACATGATTCTTTTTCTCTTCTCTATTCTGTTGTTTCAGTATTTTCTATAATCATGCGAGTAGTCATAATCTAACTGCATGCACTCTTAGTATTTTAATATATAACAAAAATAATTCACATTTTATGATATGAATATTTATTATTAGAAAAATTTAAGCTAGAATAATATAAAAACTCATAATATTTATTTAATTTTTTATTTCCACTTTAATCATATCGTCTGGTATTGTTGTTGATATACACATACGATTTTGTCTATCTAACCAAAGTTTATGACCACCAACAATAAATATACTTGCTATGACTAATATCGATCCAATTAATGCCATTAAATTTGTTTTATTAATGGAAAACATATTCTGTAGTAGAATAGCAAATATAATATCAGATGATTGTACAACAGTAACAATAGATGGATGTTCACGTTTAATTGCTTTTTGTGATAAAACCATTGGACATATTTGTAATATGGAAATAAATGATGCCAATATAAAATTTTTTGTTAAATATATTTTTTGAAAATTAAATTCTTGTGTTCTTGTTTTTGAAAAATTCCAATAATGTATTTGTATTATTATTAAAACAACGGATGTTATAGATAAAAAATACAACATTATTATACTTTGTCGAACTTGTTTTTGAATTAATTTTTTATTTAAAACAATACTCATCGATATTGCTAATGCACATGATACAGATACTAACATACCAATTGAACGTTTAGTTGTATCATTTGTTAATCTTTCTTGTGTAGTTTCATTGAATATTTTCGTTGGCGGAAAAAGAAATGTTGGTTGTGCAACACATATCACACCAGCAAGTGTTAATATACTTGCTAGAATTGTTGGTATAGTAATTCGTTCACGAAATATAGTCAAAGCAAGTAATGCAGTCCAAACAACTTGTGTATATCGAACTGTTGTTAAATCTGGTAATGGTAAATAAGATATAGCAAGATAAAAACATATACTACCACCAGCAGCAAATATTGAACGAATAATTACGAGTATTCCATTACAATCAGGATATAGACTATAACCTTTGTAAATAATAAATCCAAGTGAAATAAGTGCTAATACAGAAAATCGAATAACAAGTACATCGAATATAATTATATTGAGTTTTATTAATGCAAAATTTGAACATGAAAATAATAATGATGCAAGTAATGCATATAAAATACCTGAAAAACGTTCCGTATAAACTAAATATTGTTTAATAATATTTGATTTTTTTTCATCTATACTAATATCATCGAAGTCATTTAATCTATTAGCTGGTATATAAAAAATAGATGATTGTCGACGTGTATACACAGGTAAACCATCGTGATCATTTAGTGGTTGAACTAATGGATCAAGAGTAGCTGCGGCTTCTTGTGGAGATAAAGGTGATGATTCGACTGTATTTGTACGTGATTTCTTTTCCATTATCGTTGGTTTCGTTTTTTTTTGTGGTTTGATTTTATGACTGTACAAGTACATTTATATACACGCAATGCTCTTAGTTTATGATCTTGTCTTTTATGTTTTTAGCTGTTGATAAGGTTATTGTTTGACGTACAAATGCCCTGGAGAAAATAAGGTGATGTACCCATAAAGGACATTGATATAAAATTCTACTTTATTATTCAATATTGACATATCTATTAAATCAATAATATTTTTCTAGATGATTTAATTTATTTTTAATGTAAAACATGAAAACTAATTTCTATAAAGATGAACAACGATCTGAATGAAAATAAATCTGTATGAAAAACAAAAATATCATAAAATTATTATTTAATCTTTGTATTCTATTCAGCTTTCGAATACTCAGAAGATTCTTACTTCATTAGTTGCTGGCGGTTGTGCAGGTAATTATCATTGATTAATCAATACATCATGATCACGTTTTATTTATTTTTCAAAGGTGCTGCAGCTAAAACAATAATTGCACCATTTGATCGAGCGAAAATTAATTTTCAAGGTTAAAATATTTGTTTTAAAAGTAATAAAATAAAAAAAAAGATCAATTTTGATTTTTAGTTCGACCTGATAAATTTAGTTATAGCATTTGTTTGAAATTTATAAGAGATACATATCGAAATGAAGGATTTATTGCTTTATATCGAGGAAACTCAGCAAATCTAGCTCGTGTTATTCCTTCCACAGCAATTTATTTTTCAGCTCATGAACAATGGAAACGTTTATTAAATACTGATAAATATGAGTAAGATATTTTTTTTGTTTATATGAAAAGAACATATTTTTTCTATTGAAAGAAAAACACCTGGTCGTCGATTTATATCTGGTTCTTTAGCAGGTCTAACATCATCGTCGATTACTTATCCACTTGATTTAGCAAGAGCACGTATGGCAGTAACTAATAAAACAGTGTATGTTATATATTACGAAAATTTATTCTCTATAAGAATCAGTCTCAATAAGTCCACCAACTGATACTAACATTTGACTATTATCTTTTATTTTGCAATGCACTATATTGTATTTCAACCTTGCTCTTTAGCCTTTAACAAGAAAAATGAATAAGAATTTTAACGTAGTAAGGAGAAAGGTTTCGACTCAATAAACCAACGTATATGATGATCTTTGAAATCTTAATTGAGTAATGAGTCATTCGTAATGCTTAAAATTGAAAAATTAAACATACAAATTTTCTTCAGAAAATAAATATTTTTGTCTTATATAGGTATAGTAATATATTCACTGTGTTTATAACTATACTACGAACTGAAGGTTTTTTTGCCTTATATCGAGGTGCATTGTCATCAGTTATTGGTGTATTACCTTATTCTGGTTGTGTCTTTTTTACATATGACTCTCTTCAACATATTCGCTTTGGTAAAAAAATATAAAAACAAAACGATCATTTTCTTTTGAATTTGTTTCTGTTAGATTATCATCCAAATCGTCCTCTTAATAGAAAAGAACAAATGTTATTTGGTGCTATAGCTGGTCTTGTTGGTCAAACTGTGTCATATCCATTTGATGTTGTTCGACGTCGATTACAAACTGCTGCTGTTGTTCGTCCACAAGATAAATCTCTTGGTGCATTAGTAACGGCTTTTAAAATAATTCGTGAAGAAGGTATAAGAAGTGGTTTATACAAAGGTGTTACTATGAATTGGTTTAAAGGACCTATATCTGTTGGTGTTTCATTTATGACATATCATACAGTAGTCAAATTTATTCGTGAATCATCTTCATTTGGTCAAAATTCTTGATAAAAGTTTGTCTTTCACTTTTGTTATTGTTAAATTATATATTTTTTTTCTTTCAAATATCATACAAGCATTTCTTTTTCTCTAATAACATCAATCTTCAAAACATTAGTATTATTTTTCTTCGTGATAGAAATCTTTGAGTAATAAATGATTAATCAAAAAATTTTTTTTGTAGATGACAACAAATGTATCATTAATATTGACAAATTTACCAATAATTGTTCAAGAAAAAATCTTACAATCATTTTCTTATACAGAATTAAGTCGTTTACGTTCAATATCAAAACATTTTCATCGATTATGTACTGAACAACTTAATCGAGGTTATTTTCAACTTGAAATAATTGTTCATGATTTACAGAAACAAATTAAAACAAAACTACCACGAAGAGAATCGGAAAGACATAAAGTAAGTAAGAAAAAATCTTTCTTTGTCTGTAGTTGATTATAAAACCTATATCCCTTCTATAATGGAAGTTTTGCTATTGATAGAAATAGTTGAATTTATTTCGGGATTGTAAAGTCAGTTGGTCTCTAA
Organism: Adineta steineri; assembly: GCA_905250115.1. NCBI lineage: Eukaryota > Metazoa > Rotifera > Eurotatoria > Adinetida > Adinetidae > Adineta > Adineta steineri. The sequence continues at coordinate 151,358 of CAJNOI010000181.1, forward strand.
TGGACTGATGTAGATGTAGTATTAGCTATATGTTCTACTTGATTTTTCATTGAATCCAAGCATTGAATTTGAAAGTTGCATAGGGGTACTTTAACTAGGATTTTATACAACGGATGGACTGAATGGGCGCCGCCCACCCTGCACTTTGATTCGCCCATCCGAAAAACGAAACTTAGATATAACATTGGGTGGTTTGATATAATGAAATAAATGATTTAACAGTTGACGATTATAGATGGTTGAAAACAAAGTTGATGATATTTTTATGCACTCAGTTTCGAGTAATACTTGAATCATTGTGGAAAGGATCAATAGTGTCTAAACCTATTAGTTAACCCCATAATCTGAACTTGAATAGAAGCTATTAGATCGTGAACATTGTAACAGGCTTCCATAAGTTTAAGTCACTTCCACTTGAAAACTATAGTGTTCTTCTACTGTGACTTTTTTTATGAAATGAATTCAAAATACATGGATAATATGTATAACTCTGTGATAAAGACTTTTTCATGGATTAGTATTTTTTATTTAGCATCCTCTATCAACAAAATTTGATATAATTTCTTCGCTTGATTCTCGTATTCAATGGCTGAAATTAACATTTGGTTCATCAATACAAAATTCACTCTGTTGCTTTTATCCGGGTCGAGTAAGAAAATTTATTTTTAATTAATTCTATTATTTTCTATTTTTTTGAATTATTTTAGTTACTTGATGAAATCTATTCCGTACTAAATCATTTAAAAACACAGCAATCATTTACAAATCCACGTACACTTTTACAAGAAACACGTGATATGTCATCAATGGCAATTGAACATTTTCGTGAACATATTGAACCAAAATTACAACAAACACGTTTTGCTTCATTAACTAATCTTCGTAATAATTTATCAACATTTTCATCAAATACTACTACTACTACTAATAGTAATACATTTGTATGTCATCATTATAAACGATCAACGAATGTTTTACTTCGTCGGCAAATAAGTACGTTAAACAATCGAATCTATAAACAAAATCTTATTGTTAAATCTCAAAAATATCAAATGAAACATTATAAACAATTATTATATACACGTACAAAATCTTTAATAAATCATCATCGACGTTTAAAATATCTTGAAAAGAAAAATCAAGAAACTGAGCAACTTTTACTTGAAATACGAAAAGATAATGATACATTATTACAACGATTTGATCAATTTGTACAAACATATGATGAGACATCAAATCGAATAAATACAGAAAAATATAATAATGAATTACTTCCTCAAATAAACAAAAATATAAAACGTCGAAAAATTGATTAATTCTCTTCTTTTTTTGTATAGTCTATATTTCTGTGCATTTAGTATAACTTTTTTCTTCTTCTTCTTCTCAATATCTTGGTTTATTCATTTTTTTCGAAGTGTATATTCTGTAACAACAAAATGGCCTTTTTTTGTTAGTATTAGCAACAAAAAAAAAACGAGATCTGTAATTTTGTTTTTGAGCAATATATGTTTATTTATAATACATATTACAAACAAAGTATGTAATTCCTTTTTTGCCTTCGATTTGTGAATTTAAAAATATTATTATTAGAAAACCAATCAAAAAAAGAAAAGTTAATATTCAATGTTGTCTCGTAATTGTAAATTATTTTTATCCTTATCAATCTTAATCGATAGTTTAGACATATAATTTCTATCTGAGAATATTTATTGAATTGTTTCTATGTCAATATCTAAAAAAAACAACATATTTTTAGATATGATAATTATTCGTCGACAAACACGGTTTTTTCTACATGAAATTCGTCGTACATTAATTGCTGAACGTATTCCACAATATAAAGAACGTTCGGCTTTATTACCCGGTGGTCTACATACTCCATTTCCTACTGTTGTTGAACCCGATATTGATTTAGAATTATTATTCAAAAGTCATGAACAATTACAAGACAATCTTCAAAGAAGACATTGGATTGTAGATGTTAAAAAAGTTGAACATGATTATCAACTTTGGAAAAAATTAAATAGACAAATAGCTGAAGCAACAGCAAAACGACAATCTCAAGTATATAAAATTGATTAAGTTTAGAATAGATTTAAGTTCAGACTCTGTGCATAAGGTAGAACTTAGTAAAGTATGAAAAGTGTCCATAGTCTTTCTGTTCAAAGTTATAGACATTTTACTGAAATTTTGGGTGTGGGTGTGGACGAAGAAGCTAACAGCGCCTAACCTATACTCACACTCATATCCAAGATTTATTTTGTACATTTAGCCAGAAGAATTACGTCAATTGGGTGAACAATTATATTCTTTAAATGCAAAATTTCTTGTTGCATGTTTACGATTACCAGCTCCATTACATACAGCTGTACCTCAATCAAGTATACCAAAATTATTATTTGAATATGGTAGTCAAAGAAAATCAAGTTTAACTATGAGATCATGGCGTGATTTAGCAGAAGTTACATCAATTGATGCTGCACCATTTTCATCATTTGCATTTGGTGAATTGTAAGTTAATAAGAGACTAACATTTGTTTTTTCAAATTGATTAATTTTAGTGCTCAGTTAGAATATATTTTATTGAATTATTTTAATAAAAGTCTCGATACATATAACATGCAATTTTGTGCAGCTGTTAATGTTGTTAAATCATTCGTAATTGAAGCATTTGGTTACCATTTTTCGGATATTAAAAATGTATTTAATATTGTTGGTAAGTAAACAAAAAACAAATAGAAAGAAATTTAACAAAATTTCGTTTGTTTTTAATTAGTTGAACATGATGCGGATGATGAAAATAGTGTAGAACTTTTACATCTATTTGGAACATCAACACCACTTGGAATAGTATCACCTTTTATACGTACAAATTTTCTATCAAATGCTCTACCATATTATGTATATTCAATTGGACGAAATTATAGTCCTCATATCGGACAATCATCTTGTATTGAATTACTCGGTAAGAGTATAGTATTCTTTAAAAACAACTAGTAAGAAGTAATCTTATATTGGATTGCTTTTTGTGAGTTATCCTTCGTTGGTATTAATGATAAAGGTTTCATCGAAGAAATGAATCATGCTTTCAGTTAACTTCACGTCTAGTGGCATAACCAGGGTCGGGCTTAGTCGGGCGCCACCCAACCACTCATTTTAGCTTTGTAAGCCAAATTTTATTGTGTGCCCTCCAGGCATCGCTCACTGTCACCAAACCTCGGCCAAAATTCTGGTTACGCCACTATTCACATGTTACCTGAATATTCTAGTTCAGTCATTCTCTATTACCTCATAAAAAATTGCTACCAACCCTAAACACAATTATTTTAAAACTAGAGAATTTGAATCATCATAGAAAAATTTCAAAACAATGTTCATAAATACTTGACTCGAGCAAAAGTTCTCGGATACTTTCATTATCTTCGAGATATTTTCAGAACCTTCATGTAGCTACCTATATAGCTTTTTTTATATTAGGTTACATCTTTGATTTTTATATGATTAAGATAATGTATAATGAAATTTTTCTTATCTAGCATTCTCCAGTGAACGTTCTCAGCATTTACTTGTTGATGATCATCAGAGATCTGATGATGAACGATCAAAAAATTTCGAAGAAATGCTTAGAAAATCAATTCAATATTCACCAACATTAAATCCAAATGAAATCAATTTAAAATCAAATTCTATTGATTTTATTTTTATACAATTAGCAGCTATAATAACAAATTTATATTATCGTTTAAATTTACCAATACGTGTATGTCTTTCTCCATCATATGAACTCTTATCATATGAATCATTACGTTTAACAATTGAAGTTTATCTTCCATCACAAATTGATTATGTACGTGTTGGATCTGTTTCATTAATTGATGATTATCTTGCACGAAGACTTATGATTAAACATAATGATAATAAAAGTTATGTTGCAATGGTACATGCACGTGTTGCAGATGTATCACAATTATCGAAATGTGTTCTAGAAGCTTCACAAACAATTGGTAGAGGAATTAAATTACCAGCAGCATTATCAATTCATTAATTTCATGTATATAGATTAACTTATATTCATTTATTTTTTTCTCTTTCTCTGTTCAGTTGTGAAAATAAAGAAAAGAGAAATATTTATATTGTCTATCTGACATTAAGTTTTTAAATTACAATAGGTTTAGTGTCTAATTTAATATCTATTTGCTTGTATAATTTAGTCATTTGCTTGCGTTTTTCAACTTGAATTGAATCATGATATGTAAATATCTAAAATAAAAATAAATATTTCTATTTTTTTGATTTCTTCTATTTTAAAATGAAAAATATTTACGAGATAAAGATATGTTAATTTTAAATAGAGAGTTTCGTGGAAACAAGTAAATATATCTTTAGCCAATAGAAGTAAATGTTCAGCTTCAGATAAATCTAAAATAAATATAATTAATAATTTATTGTATGATATCTTGTCTTTAGACACAGATCTGATCAAATTTCACATAGTAATTAGGTACTTCGAAATTAATTCCACTAGGATTTGCTCTGTCTTTCTTTACTGAACTACTAATTAATATAATTTTCATAACTTACTATTTGGACAAGTTCGTTCTTCAGTCATTTCTAATAGTAGCAATCGGCCAAGTAATAACGCACATCGAGCTACATTATATTGATCTCCATATTTTAAAAGTTCGCTAAGACAAAAATTAAGTATTCGAATGGATTCTTGGCATGTTGTTGAAGTTGACTACGAAAAAAAAGATGAAATTTTCTAATCAAAATATTTTGAATTATCTAACATACTTTATTCAATTGAACTTCATATAAACGACAAAGAATTAAATAATGTTGTAAATTATATTTGATGCATAATTGTTTACATTCTTCAAGAAATCCAAGACTTGGTACAACATCATTTTTTTTCGCACAATTTTCTGTTAATAATAATAAAAGTCTTTAAAAAGAAAAAAGATTCATTGTTTACAATTAATATAATATAATAAGTGATTTACTTTATTCTTGAAATAAGATCAGATACTTTTTCATGATTTAATAATTTTTGTAATTCAATTGGATCTCGTTGACTATCATCAAGTTCATTTAAATTATGCAAACATATTGCTCGACTAATTATGAATTAAAAGAATAAATTCAATCGTTTTTTTTGTTACTGTAATAAACTAAAAAAATTTTCTACCGTATTTCATATTCAACTTGAGAATAATTGGAAAATGTTTTGGCAGTTATCAATGCTCTATCCCATTCATTTCGTCTACATTGAAGTACAAATTGTACATCTGCACGAGCCATATCAATTAAATTATGTGCATTCGTTGATAATTGAACTAAATCAATACTTTTATTTAACATTTGACTTGCAAGATTGTATTGACCCTATTAACATAAAAATCTCTATTTAGATCGATATGTGAGATTGATTATTAATTTTCTAACAGGAGCGAATCCAGGATTTCCATGAGGGAGTGGCGGTTTATTAAAAAAAGTGAGAAGTAGTATTATTTTTTAGGACAGAAACCTACAGTGTTCTACCTGTTTTCAGTATTTACCGAAGTATCTATTTTCGAGGAGGTAGCGGTCGTCGGTTCGCCTAATAGCTAGATCCGCCCCTGTTTTCTTATTGTCTTTAGTTTAACAATAAACGTAGAGAAAAATAAGGAGATTGTCGATTCTAAGAATTTCGCCAGTAGGACATTAGCCAGTTGGCGAAAGTTCAGAGGAGTTTCGCCAATTGTAATAACACAAGATTAGTATAAAATGCATGTGACAAATTAACCTAATATTATCAGAATAAGCGTATTATAGTCTAAACCCCTCAATATAGTTACTAGGGACTATTTTTATGCATACATAGTCACATGATGACAGCGGCAAAAATCAAGAATCTCCTATATGCTATCAGAATTCTATTCTTGAAGGAGTATCGAAATATACTAAGTTTTCTAAGTCAATACAATAAAACCCTCAACTGATATTTCTAATTAATAGTATTCTTATTATTTATACCTGATTCAGTATAGCCATTGATAGATAAGAACATGCTAATGCGTAATAATCTGTATGACGACAATGTAAATGTTCACTATTATCAAGCACCATTGAAGAATAGAGTAGAACAAAATCACTAAAATATAAATGAATTATTTTTGTTTTCTTTAAGTAATCAATTGTGTTCTTACTTATATTGAGCTAAATTCCAAAATGCTGTTTTATTTAAATAATGGATAGCAGCACGATTAACCCAATTGAAACGTGATTTAACATCAGTTCGTTCAAAATCTATATCAATTCGTTGTCTAAAATCATTTATTCATAAAATGTGTAAACAAATAATAAAATGTAAACATACAATACAGCTGGAAGATTTCCTCGACTCATTAATTGTACTGATGGCCAACTTTCAACACAAACACAATCATCCTATTCAATCGAATATATCTTCATTATTTATTTGTTCGTTTTTTTACATTTAAAAAAAATCTATTACCGTAGTTAAGAATCCTACTGATGGATTATCAAGTTGTTTAAGATATCGATTATCAAGTAATAAGAGATTATCAACTTTTTGTGAAGTATTTAATGTTGAAGAAATTAATTGATCCTAGAAAAACACCGAAAAGAAAATTCGGATGAATTCTTTTAAAAATTCCATAAACTCACCACACATAATGGCATAATATCCTTTTCTGATCTTAAAAGCGACATTGACATTCCGTCACTTAATGCATTTTTTGCATCAACTCTAAAAAAAATAAAAATTCGTATTTTAATCGAAATAAACAAATTTCTTACTTAAAATTATAATGCGATAAAAGTGTTGACATATGTAATGCACCAATATCAGATGTTAATTGAAAACCATTTTGTTTATCAAAATAATGATGTAGATGGTAATTTGCTTGAGAATAATTATTTTTCGAACGTGCTTGTAAATAATGAACAAATGGCTATCAAAAGAAAAAGATAACTAAAAAAAATGAAATCATTCCGAAATAATCTACATACAACTTCAGCTAATTGTGGATAGATTTTTTCGATTGATCGAAGAATTTCTAATTCATAATCATCAACTAAAATTCCTGTATCTAAACGTAATGCTAATTTAGTTAACATATATTCTGCTTGTTTAATTGATATAGGTATTGTAATTTCTGATGATGAACTTTAAAGAGAAAAAAGTTTTTAAGAAATAAAATTTATTAATAATTATTTACTATTGTTTTGTTTGTAATCTTAATTCTCGAATTGAAATATTTTTTTTAGTTTCAGTTATTGATCCTGATTCAATTATCATTCGATCATCTTTCGGTGGTAATGGACATTTAAATATGGATGATTGTAAATAGGAATTAACATATCGACTAACATTATTAACAAGTTCCTCTAATTTCGGTGTTGATAACATTTCAAATGAACAAATATGACGACGAAGAAAAAGACCTGAAGATATATAAGATGTTCAATGTTATTAAATTGATTTCTATCATACCAACAAGACTCCATCCTTTGATTGTATAATGTACTTTATCAGTTTGATGTCCTGGTTGATTTTCATTATTTGTAAAATTTGATTCACCACGTTTTTGAATAAATTTTGTTAAATCATGAAATAAATCAATTATATCAACTAATGTTGCTTGCCCTAATTTTGTAATACTAAATAATTAAATCGTTTGTAAGAAAGAATAATAAGAAAAAATATACATACTTTTGAGAATATTCAGTAACAATATCATTGTCAGGATAAATTTTTGTTAAATGTTGAATAAGATTTGGTAATTCCCATTCGAAATTCTATTGAATAAAAAAATAAATATCTATTAAAATTTAATATTTAAATATTTTACTCGTGTAAGAAATAATAATAAAGATGGAAGAAGAACATCTTCTGTATAAATAAATTCCGCTGATGTATTTCGTATTGTTTCATCTTCTTTTCCAGGTATAATACGTTGATTCTAAGATATTAATTCATAGAAATTAATTTTTATTAACAATTTTATATATTTACAAGACGACGAAATGCAGTACGAAATAATTGAAGAAGAATGATTTTTCGCGAAGATAAATGTTCACATAAACGTGCATAATCAATTAAACGTACTTCATCATGCTGATGATGTATGGTACGATAATGTGTACCGCCAGTAGGTCCATTTAAATCCATATAAAAAATTAATTTTTTCTTTCTTATTGAATAAAGATCAGTCTACTGACAATTGACATCAGTTTTTTTTTAAAACAGAAGCATTCCAAATAATAAAGAACCAATTACGAATCATGATATAACAGATGTCAGTGATGGGCATTTCTATCAAAAACTGATATATCGAAAATAAAATGCACAGTATCGATTTTATCTATATACCGATAATATTAGACACGAGACAATATAAACATGAAATATCTATTTAGTATATCAACCATATGAAAAGATTTCGTATCATCTTGTCTGTTTTCAACTATGTATTTCGTACGAAATGCTTTTATTATGTTCTAAAAACCTTCCATTACGAAGACACATAGGCTGTTAATTTTAACAAGTTTGTTTTGATAACTGTCATCTAGTGGCGGCGCCAAGGGTGGGCTGGACCCACCCTGAAATTTTTTTCAGGTCTTAAAAAAATCAATGATATACTATCTGAGCCCACCCTCATTGAAACTCATTAGGCCTGAGCCTACCCTAGTCTAAATTCCTGGCGCCGCCGCTATTGTCATTCTTTATAATGTTCTATTCGATTTATCTATCAATAAGTTTTATTGAGTAAAGTTTGTGCAGCAAAATCTATTTAATGATATGAATATAAGATAACATTTCTATATTCTCTGCATGACAATAAGATTTTTGTTGTAAAATAAATCATTTTTATAATGAACAATTAATAATTGAAAATTATTTTATATAGAAACATCGTTATACCAATACGTTAAATTTAAACCAATCAAACATACGGAATTAAATTTGAAGAAAGAGGCTGTCGCTCAGGTATTTTTTCTTGTATGGTCACTAAGTTTGTTCATTTCATATTTACAGAAATTAATCGATTATGGAAAGAAAGTAAGTTTCTATTTTTTTGTTTTCTTCTCTTTGTATAGAATTAATTTGTTTATTTTAGTTTTGCCAGTCCTACATTTCCTAAATTAATGAAACCATCAAAAGGTCGACGACGTGAATTGACTGAAGAAGAAAATGATGAAATTAAAGAAGCATTTGAATTATTTGATAATGATAAAGACAATGAACTTGATTATCATGAATTTAAAGTAGATATATTTCATCAATTGTGCTTTCATTTAATTTAATTCGTATGTCAATTAGGTTGGTCTTCGAGCATTAGGTTTTGATATTCATAAAGCAGAAGCTCAAAAATTAATGCGTGATTATGATCGACAAGGTAAAAATAAAATAACGTATCAAGATTTTCATGAAGTTGGTAAGTATTTTGTCTATTTAACGAAAAAAATATATATGAATTATTATTTCTATAGCTGCTGAAATGATGCTTCAACGTGATTCACGTGATGAAGTCCTCAAAGCATTTAAATTATTTGATGATGATGAAGCAGGAAAAATTTCATTGAAAAAATTACGACGTGTTGCACGGTAAATATATATATATAAATAGTGCGTTAATCAATTGATTTTGTTTTTTAGAGAACTTGATGATAATGTTAATGAAGAAGAACTTAAAGCGATGATTGATGAATTTGATTTAGATGGTGATGGTGAAAGTAAGAATATTGATTTAATTTTTGAATTAAACAAATTATTTTTTTTTAGTTAATTTTGACGAATTCTTGGCTATGCTTAATTCAGACTAGGAATGAAAATGAATTGTATAAGTCAGATAGAGAGTTCGATTTCTTTGTGTAGACTTATTTACTGTAGATTATTTCTTCCAATAAAAATCTTAGGACTTTTTCGTATTACGTTTAATATATTTCTAGATAAATAAATAAAAAGAATGTCGACTGAAGACTGGCTTGGTGATGAACAACCTAAAACAAAAGTATATTTTGATTCATTTTTCTTCTATAAAGAATTTATTGATTTTTTTATTCATTAGTCACGAAAAAAATCTAAAGCAGCACTCGATGAACCAATCGATGATACATTTGATGCTATGCTTGAAAGTGTATCAAAGGTACTAAAATTAATCTTACATGTATTATTTATCATTAATTTGAATTTCTAGGCAGCTAGTCGTGCAGGATCTACAAAACAAAAACAAAAACAAAAACCAGTACAAAAACCTACCAATGAAGCACCAAGTGGTTGGTCAAATGATGTTGATAATGAAGATGATACTGGGTAATTTAATATTACAATAGATTTCGTTTTATTATTATATGAATTTATTTTAGAGGTAATGTAACTGCACCACCAATAATGCGGCGAACTACTCATCGTGCTGCTGAAGAAATTATTGCAACTGGTAATTTTTCTAATAAAATATTAATAGTTATAATATATGTATGTAAATCATATAGATATTCCAACAATTCCAATGGATGATGCTGATGGTGATGATAATATTGATATGGCTCCGGATGTAGCTGTTGCTCCTGAGTAAAATAATATTAAATTGATTGTATATATGTATGAATACTTACAATCTATTTCTTAGCTTTTCTGTTCATCAAATAGCTACATTTAAAGAAATTGAAAAAGAATTTTCTCGTACACGTGCTAGTCAATATATTGTAAGGATAATTAAAAAAATATTTTATTTCGAATTTAATTTTCCTTTCATAGGATTCAAAAGTTGATATTGGTATTTTATATCATCATCTTAATTTACAAGAAGAATTTGATACTGAAGTAAAATTAGTTTTTTTTATTTTGAATATATCTAAGATATATATTTATTTATTTTACAGGAAAATAAACCATGGGATTGGGATAAACTTTTTGTTGAAGTTCGAAATGCGATAACAAATCCGATAACTGAATGATAATATTTAATTTTGCTCTTTGTTTTCAATAATAAACTGTATAAATCGTTATTAAAAGATAAAACTGTAAACAGTTAGTTTTTAAAAATATGCAATGGATAATTTTCAACAATTATTAATTAATATAACAATAATAAAATTTTTGATTATGAATAATCTCAGATCTAAAGAATGAATAGTTTTTGATGAAAATAGTCATCACTAACCGGCAAGTTCTAGTTGCTGTTTTAAGAAGTGGTTTTTTTTATAATATTAATCACCATTATTTTAAGAACGTCGGACACTATTCGAGCTCATATTTTGGCTACAAGTAGGACTCAGCGAAACTAAAAAAACAGTAAAAGGGTTCGTGTCCATGGCGTGTTTCAAATGAGATATCAAGTTTTTAGTGAATTTTCGCTATAGCATCCCATTTTTAACCCAGGCCCTTTTTCATAAATAGTATATATAGCATGCATTTTTGAAACCTTGATATTTCGAAAAGACATTGTTCAAAACTTGTGAATTCTTTTGTACGCTAGTCTAGCTGAGATCTCTATGTGGACAAAATTCAAAAGTATAGTTTTCATGCAAAAGTTGAATGCTGTAGCAAACGTTCGCTAAAAACTTGGTATCTCATCAAGAACACGCCATGAGCACGAACCCTTTTACCGTTTTCTTAGTCTTACTCAATCCTACTTGTATCCAAAATATGGGCTTGCATGGCGTCCGACAGTTGTGTATGTACCCTTGTAAGAGTACGAAAATATGTGCTATAGCCAATCGATAAAAATCTATTAGATCATTATTCAGTATTCTTTAACCCTTTAACGGGCGGTGGGACATATATGTACCATTCTTTTTTTCTTTTCGATCATAGGGTTATGGTGAAGTAAGAACAATTGTTTTGATATAAAATACTATGATACTGCATAGATTGAGTATGTCTATGAGCTGGTGAGTGTAGGTGTAGATGTAGATAACATGCCAAAACCTACAGCCACAGTCACAACCATATCCACACACATATCCTAATAATCTACATCAAAGCTATCATTCTGTGCGAAAACAATTGACAAAACTTGCTCATCTAAAAGTCGCCCGTTACAGAGTTAAGCTACTCAATTGATTAGACAAGTTTAATTATCATAGGTACACGTCTTTCGCGTAACATATTCTACAACTCATTGTGCACACCCTTGTCAAATCTAAAGAAAAATCTTATTTACCAAATGATAAGAATTTCATTTATTGCATCGTTTTATATTTTAAACTTACAAAATAAACGTTTTTTCTTCTCTCTCTTAAACATTTCTAAAAAATCATCTGTTGATATAACAAAAAAAAAGGCCAATAAAATAAATAAATTAAAAAAAAGCATTCTCTAAGCATAACATTTCACTGTTCCTTTGGTATTTATTCTAACACCAATAAGAATTTCATCTGTTGTTGTTATTATCATTCCATATGCATCAATTTCTTCAATTATTCCAATAACATTACGTTGATTTGTTGTATCAAGTTGTAAATAAATATGTTTTGATGGTCCTGTTTTTAATGTACTCGTTTCATCAAGTTTAATAAGTAAACTATTATTAGAAAATAATGCCATATCCCAACAAAAATGTGTTGTATAATTATAATTATTTACATGTTCATATAATTCTTGTCTAGTTTGTTTATCATAAACATGTACAGCTTGTCGATTTTTATCTAAGACAGCTAAAACATTTTTATTAACAGATATATGTTTAGGTGCAAATGGTTTTGAAAATTGTACATGTGAATAACGATTTTGAAAATAATCTTCAGTTGAATTCGATGATAATTTTATTTGATCAGGTAATTGATAATAAAAAAGACAAAGTTGTTTTTGATCAAGTGACCATAAAATATTTGTTTCAATATCAATTGTAAATTCACGTGACGGATGATTATGCATATATTTACCATTTGGTACAGGTTTACCATCATGTGTAAATAAATAGATTGTACCATTTAATTCATTTTTTTTACGTTTAAAAACAATAATCCATAATTTATAAACAACAAATGAATCGATTATTGTTTGATCTTCATCGGATGTTGATATTGGATTATCACTAAATAACTTTATTTCTCGTACAAATACTGGTTTAGTTCGAAAATCATTTGGTTTATTTAATTTATATATTGATAAATATCCTGAAAGTCAAAGAAAAAAAACAAATATTTTTTTTTGTTTTAAGAAAATCATATTCGAACCGTATTTATCACAAACAAATAATTGATGATTATATGTACGAACATAATACGGTACGGATTTATAGTCAAGTTGCCATAAAAGTTTCTTTTTTGGTGCTAATGGAATAGGTAATGGTGTTAAAAGTTGATCAATTTTATTTGATTTATTTTGTAATGGTTCAATAAATATATAATCATCATGATCAGGCTTATATGGTAAATCATCGATATGTGATGAATCGGAATCTAATGGAATAAATTCTAATGTACCAAAAAGTGATGATATATCAATTTGTTCAGGTAATGTAAGTACGGGAAACTAAATAGACATATATATATTGTTGATTAAGTAAATAAAAGAATAATGATTAATACTTTTAATTCATTTGAATCTAGAAGTTTATTTAAATTATCTAATCGACTTTCAAGATGTTCGATTTCAAATGAAAAATCTCCTATTTTTTCAGCAGTTATATCCGTAGATCTAAACAGAAATTTGTAAATAAAAGACAAATATCTCTAAATAATATACCTTAGTAAATTATTAACACGTTCATCAATTGATTCATACTCATCCATGACTTGTTCATGTGCAAACCTAAAAAGAAAAATATACAAAAAAAATATTTCCTCTAATATAATTTAATTTACAATTGTTTATATGTTCGTAGATGTTTTTCAATTAAATCAAAATAAGCATTCTTATAATTATTTACTGTTTGAATTAATTTCTCGCTTTGATGATCAATTGATACTTGTAATTCACGTGCTTTACACTCACATACTTCTTGATCAGCCTCAAAATGCACTAAAAATGTCGATTTAAAAGAATATGTGTGTATTTTTTGTAAATAAATTTTTACTTGATCGTTCATGAATTATATCAAATTTTGTTTTACATAGTTTCCATTCACGTTTAACATCATTATTAATAATACTTTTATGTTCATCAGCACATTTAAAACAAATGACATTATCACAATGAGTACATATAATTAATTCATCTTTTATATTACATGATTGACATTTAGCTCTAAATATACGATTTGTTGCTTGTGGTAAAACGGATGATGATCTTTGTTGATTATAAATTGATGGTGTTGAACGTTCGGAATATGATTGTTCATAACTTAAATTAATATCTTGAGATAACATACGTATTGGTGTAAATCTATGAATTGGTGCTATTTGTGACATAGATGATGTTGGTCGAGATAGAAGTCCTGATGATATAGCCGCTGATCGACTTTGATTTTTTTTAAATTGTGCTACCATTGATGCAAGAAATCCATCACGCATACAACGATTCTCAAATTCCTCACGTGAATTATATTGATGAAGTTTTTCACATTTTGGACAAACTAATAATAATGCATCATCATCGAAACGACCTGATATACAATCAAAACAAAATGAATGTGAACAAGGTATCTATAAATGATTAAACAAAATATTATTTTTTTTTCTTATAGAAATGATTCAATTTACCTGACGAGGATCAGCAAAATAACTACGACAAAGCGTACATGTAATAAGATTTGTATTGATCATAGTTTTAGAAGAAAATAATGTTAGAAATTTTTATACATCTAAAATACGTATTGAGTTCATTCTTAAATAAGTGCAATATCGTTTTGGAAGAATAAAGGGAAATAAAACAAAACAAAACAAAAAATAGAATAAAATAATATATGTGAGACATATTATATATTCTGTTATTTTCTTCATATAACAAAACGTTCAATGTTAAATCTGACCAAAAACCAAAATACAATCGATAGAGATCTTATTAAAAAAAACTGTTCGAAAAAAACAACAACATTGCTTAATTTCAAATCATATATGATCACTATATATGAAAAAATAATTTATTTAATCTAGATATAACATTCAATTGAACCATTCTGTTGATGTCGTTTACAACCAAGTAATATTTCTTGATTTGGTCCAATAGTAAGACCATAAACAGCTGTACGTTCTATTTGTGCTATTGGTATACCATTTGAATCTAATTCAACAATAAGATGATGAATTGTTTGTGGACGACTATATGGAGGTAAATCCTCATCTAACTTAAGTACCATTGAATTATCATCACGAAGCTAAAATAAAATTATCGTTTTTTTATTTTATAGGAAAAGGAGAATTAAATTTACTAAAACATTCCATAGACGAAATGTTCCTTCTGTACGTAAAAGATTTTGTATTTCATCAATTTGTTCTTTTGTTTGTTTATCGAATATGTGTACACTTTGAGAATTACGTTCAACAACTGCAATTGATGTTTGATTTTGTGTTATTCTATAATAGTAAATTTTAATTGTAGTTAATTATATAATTAAATCCTTTTTTTTCGTACCTAATAGGTTCAAAATCTCGTCCGAATTTAATGAAATCTTCACGATGTTCAATTGATTGTTGAATTTGACTAACATTCATTGGTAATTGATTATAATAAACTAAAAATAATCATAAACAATACGATAAGCGTTTCGATCATTTATATACCTGAATGTTGATGACGATCAACACCCCATAAACATTTAAAACCAATATCAGCTGAAAGTTGTCGAACAGGAAAATTTTGTAAACAAGTATCAGCTTGTTGACTACCACGGTGATCAAAAAAATAAACTGAACTTGTATCTGTTTGATCACTTAAATCTAAATTTAACAAAATTATTAAGTTTTATTTTTGTTTTGTTTCTTACGAGCGGAAACAACAATAAATGGTGTATAAACAGTAAAAGCTTCAATTATTTGTGGTTTTTGACTGGTACTATTACCAGGAAATAAATCAAATTGACGTAAATGACGTGGTGTATTACTTGGATCATTTCCATCAAGTTGATATAAATCAATGCAACCATATTTATCACAGGCAAAAAGAAGATAATTTTTTTTTGAAAGTATACATAAAAAATGTGGTACACCTGATGCATCAGTTGACCATTGTTTTTGTTTTCGCATGACAGGTGTTGATATTATATCATCTTCTGATATACTTAACGATTCATCTTGTAATCTATCATTATTAGTATTAGAAGTATGTCCATTTATTGTAGTAGTTAAAGGTCGAGATAAATCACGATTTGTCATTGGTTTAGAATTCCATTGTAATTCACCGAATACATTGGATATGATTAATGATTTTGAAGGGGTTAAATAAGGATACTAGAAAGACATATTTCTATAAAACAAAATAGATCTAACTGAATATATACAAAGAGAAAATAAACTGTTATTTGTAGATGGTTCTCAGATAAATTTAACTCCTCGATCAGTAGTTTATCTAGAAGGAGGGCAAGGATGGCGGCGCCCTCTCGGAGACCAATTTTGCCCTCCCGGAAATCGCTATCGCACTCTCGAAAGGAAAAGTCTAGATAAGACACTGTCCTCGATTACATACTTTAAATGTATCATGTTGTATTAGTTTCTCTCGATTATTAATCTGCATATTTAAATGTTCTATTTCCAAAAGAAAATCATCTGCATTGTATGACGTATTTGAACCTCTATTTATATCAAATATAATATAATAAAAAATTCCTATAGTAAAAAAAATATTCTTACTGAAAAATCTCTTCAAGTCGTTGATTAACTGATTTAAATAATCGTTGAATATCGGCATGTTTAACACTAAGATTAAATACAAAAAAAATTTCGTTATATTATATACATATATCTATTAATTACATAATTACTTTGATGTTGTTGATCTAATATAGTCTTCTATTTTTATTAATAAAGTATTCTTTTCACTATCAATTAATTGAACAAAATCTAAATAACGTTGCTCAATCATTTGTCGTATTCGATCAACTTCATTCTCAACAACAACGAAATCTTTATCATATGTATCTTAAAACGAGAACAAAAAAAACGAGTTTTATATAAAATAGTTTTAATAGAAAGTTTTACTTGTTAGATGACATAAATTCTGAAATTTTGTTTTACATTTTAACCAGTGTTCTTTAAGTGTTTCATTTAATTCTGATCGATGTTTATTAACACATATTTGACATATAACTTCATCACAATGTGGACACACAAATAGTTCCGTTTTAGTTGAACATAAGGCACATTTAGCAACAATTAATAATGGTTTTGGATTGGCTGTCATACTCAAACAAAAAATATAATCTAAAAAAAATTTCTTTTTCAATAAAATAAAATCAAATAGTTTACTAATATTTTAATAAAACATGAAGAACATTTTTTTTAAGTAAATATATCGAAGAATAATTGATGGCTTTTTCCGATTTGACAATAAAAATAACAGTGAATCATATAACGTCAGGTGAAAATAGGAAGTAAATATTACAAGTGAAAGGATGACTACTACCGTTTTACATCATTTGGTTCGATTCTCATGTCATATTGAGAAAAAATATCATCATTACTATGATTAACTCGTATTGCAGGAGTGATTAATTCTTCCGAAATTTCAGTTCATATTACCGGAATCAATAAAAAATCTTAAATATAATACTCATTTCAAAACATATGTATTATTCCCGCTAGCTTTTGTTCTCAAATGATAATTTCGTTTAATTAAAATTATTTGTCGATAAAAGAGATTTTTATCATCACTCAATTATCGAAAAACTGAAGTCATAAAATAGCAAACCATAAATTTTCCATTTGAGAACTCAGTATCTAATGAAAGAAAAAAGAGTTTCTCGTAATAATTTCATTGGAGAAAAGAAGGTTTTTCATTTTACTTTTCATGTAAATTGTGAAATTTGAAACACCAATAACGAAATAAATAACAATGTTTTGCCATTTTTCGCGGAAAATTTATCTTTTTCATGTGTATAAAAGAACGTCATCAAAATTTTTTAGAAGAAATAGTGTTCGATATTTTGTTTTATATATAAAGAAATCTGTCCTTCTATTTTTATTTGTTGGTCAAGACATTTTCCTCTCTTTATTTTCGATTTAGTAAAATTCATATCTAAAATTCATTGCCAATCAAAAAGTACATATAAGATGGCGCTGTTGCACGAAATTTAACGAAAAAAAAAATGATTATATACAAGTTCAATTTTATAAGAACCAGCATTATTCTCCACATAGTACTTATGTGATTTGATAATATAGATTACAATGAATGAAACTCCTCGGAACTAACACATATCTTTCTTTTTCTTAGCAAAACTTGAATTCATATTTTTTTAGAAGATTGATGCGAATAGATGTTTAGTTATCACCGTGTTAAATATTTAGATTAATATCGAGCCTGTAGCTTCGCACTGAAAATACAAGCATTAGTATGAATATACCATGTGTATTTACTATTCATGTTGTTACGTCTTTTTTTGCCAGCGCATGCGCAATCGCAACAAAAGTAAATATTTTTATCAATGAATAATAGTATCATGTGCATTACATCGGTCAAACAATAATAAAAAGAAGAACACACTTTTTGAAGATAAGAATTAAGTTTCATTTTTTTAATGGTCCGTCTCATGCTACGAATACCGTATTTAGTAATATAGAAGGATGAATAATGATCAAAATTATTTAATTTGGTAAAATTTTTGTTTCATAGATAATATGTGTATATATACAAAGTAATTCCATATTTTTTCTTAGTATTCTATATGAAAATTTCTATGCGTTTAGTTTTGAACACTTCAAGTATCTAACATATAAATATGATAGATGTTGAGAAAAATACTAGCATGTGCTTGTTTTTATTGATAGAGATTAACAAAAATATTTTTTGTAGCTTTTTTTTTAATATTATTTCCTCATTGACATCTGATTTTACATGTTCATATAAAACACGTTTGTTCTGTAAATGATATTTATATGGTTATAAAAAGTGAGAGTATAGGTAACTTCTTCGGGATAAAATCATAGAAAATTATTTTTTTCATAGTTAATTAGAAAATAGTAAATCATTTGCTACAGTTTATCTTTTTTTATCTTGATAGATTTCTTGTTATTTAATTTCCGTTCTAAGAAAAATGAGATATAGTTGAGCAATTCAAACTTGTGATAGATATTTATAACATACTGCTTCAGTGCGATTAGACAAGGAATGACTTTCGACAAGTTTCTAACGATTACTTGACTTTATTATACGATTCTAATGTGTGATAAAACTAAATCAACCTTCCGTATCTCTTTCAACAGAATTTCTCACCAAGATAATTCATTCCTCTATTTTTTATCTGAAATTATTCATATTAGATGACTAATTCAACAATAGAACACGATTATAATTTCTTCTTCTAGATATTTATTATATTTTAATCATGTCTTCGGATGAATCTATTGAATCTGCTCAAAAAGCTGTTCTGGAAGAAGTAACAAAACATGAATATGAATTAAAACATGTTGATCCACCAGCTGAATCGTTATCAACGACTCAAGCTAAAGTATTACTAGAAGTCCAAGGTGGTAAACATGAACTACATCATGTTGAGCCCCCAGCTGAATCATTATCAACAACACAAGCGAAAGTCTTGATAGAAGTTCAAGGTGGTAAACATGAGCTACATCATATTGAACCACCAGGTACACCATTATCAACAACACAAGCTAGAGTATTACTCGCAGTTCAAGGTGGTAAACATGAATTACATCATGTTGAACCACCAGCTGAATCCTTATCAACAACACAAGCTAAAGTTTTAATAGAAGTTCAAGGTGGTAATCATGAATTACATCATGTTGATAATCCTCCAAAAGATGGATTAAGTGATGCTGAAAAACAAGCTTATTTGGAAGAGAAACAATCAAATTAAAGTTCTTTTCATTTAACTAAAGACTAAATACAATAAATAATTTTACCTTCATTTTCTTTTTGCGTCTTAAATAAAAATAAATTCATAATACTATAACAAAAAACAAGTAAAATTGTAGAATTTATTATTTATTAGAGATTACAATACTCAATTATATGTATCTATGAATTGCGAAACCAGTTCATATGATCTAAAATAAGTGCAGTGAATAAGCATAAATAATTGACAAACTAGGAGTAATACGGAGATACTTTGGCGATGTTCATTACTGCCTCCTTATCTAGATATAATTTTAATGATAATAAGTGTTGATATTCGATTAATAAAAGATACAACGAAAAAGTGAAAGATATTTATTTGTCTTTAGCTTGCACATCTATTAGAATTGATTTGAAGCAATGTTATTATCCAAGGTAAGCGCTAGTATACAAAGATATTTGTAGGCATATGTACATAGATAAATTATTAGAACTTCAAATTCTATTTGAAAAATATATTATTGAGCCTATTACGATAGTCTATGTAAAAGATCCTTTTGATGTAACTGATTTAACTATGACAAAACTACGAAATACACAAGAAATCAGAGTTATCTTGATCTAATAAATCGTATATGATAACTATCACTCTGTATTTCCCTCTCACATCTTTATTATTGACGAATCTTATGGTTTATATTTCTAATACTACCTTTTCAAATTGCAGTCATTATCTTATGTTTTTCGCCTATTACTACAGATTACATTCCAAACAGAAAGTAAATATTTTTATTTGACTTCCTCTACAGAGAAGCGTCTGAAGATTGCTAGAACATATCAAAAGTTTTAGCTAAACACGACTACTTTCTTCTCGATATCATGTGTTTTTTTCAAATCTGTTGTGAAATATGTATTCAAGAATGCAATATATATCTGCGCTGAATTCTTCAATATATAATAACTCAAACCAAAATGCGCTTTTTTCAACTTATAAGCTTGCATCATTCTCAATCTTAACAAGATCTCTATAGAAAGACTATATTGCACTTAAACAACGATTCATCATTCCATGTCGTTGAGTCATACAAAATAAATATATTATTTCATAACATCATAAAAAAAACTTTGAAACTATGGGATGTAAATAGATTTAATTGGTTAATATTTTAGGCATGTGACTTAGTCATTTTGGTGTATCTTTTTGATGAAATAAAAGAATAGAGTATTGTGATGATTGTAAAGTTCTTTTTTTTGTCTTTTCTGTTGTTATAAAACATGGTTTGTCTGATAAGATAATGTTGGATGAATAAAAGAAGAAGAAGAATGTGTCTATGAGTCGTCGAACATATTCTTCTTTTTCATCATATCATAGACACTTCTAAATTTTTCTTTATAAAATAAATATGGCCAAATCAAGTGGAGGAAATGAATATGATTTTATATTTAAATTAGTTCTTATAGGTGATAGTTCTGTTGGAAAGGTAGGAAATAAATTTTATTTAAATTAATAATTATTTTTAATTTTAAGAGTAATCTTTTATTACGTTTCACTCGTAATGAATTTCGTCTTGATACTCAATCAACAATTGGAGTTGAATTTTCTAATAAAGGACTTGTCGTTGAAGGTAAAAAAATAAAAGCACAAGTTTGGGTAAGTTTTATTTTATTCGAAAAATTTCTTTCTAACTTGTTATCATTATATATAGGATACAGCAGGTCAAGAACGTTTTAAAACTGTTATACCACAATTTTATCGCGGTAGTGAAGGTGCTTTAGCTGTATTTGATTTAACTAAACCTGATTCATTTGATCATATGATAACATGGATAGAAGAATTACATCGACATACACCAGCAGATTTACCAATTGTATTAATTGGAAATAAATCTGATTTAGTTGATCAACGTAAAATATCGCAAGAGAAAGCAACAAATCTTGCAAAAGAATTAAATGTATCCTATTTGGAAACATCCGCACTTAATGCATCGAACGTTGAGCAAGCATTTCAAACACTTGTTACAAGTATTTTTTATAAAAAAACGCCAAAATCAGTATCAGTAGAAAATCCATCAGCAACAAAAACAACATCATCAATAGAACCTGGATTAAGTATAACTGCTCCACGGGAAGATCAGGTTGAGATCGTATCAACTCCAAAATCATTTCGTCTAGATAAGAGTTCTACAAAACCTGTTAATCAAAAAAAGAGTGGTGGTTGTTGTTAAACATTTTTAATTAGCTATTTTTTATAAAATGTTTCTTTTTTTTATGAAATTTTAATTCTAGCTCTTTTGATAACATATATAATGAAGATGAAATATTGTACATGATCATACAAGAAATATTCTTATTTTTTTTACTACCTATCACTCGTTTTCTATTATTTAAAAGAAGAAGAAAAAAAAACTCGCATTTAAAATATACAAAAATATTCTACACAAGAAGAATTAATAAAATTATACAATGCTATTCGTTCCAGTTGAATTAGATGTAAATTCTTTAGATAATGCTAATAATTGATTTGTATCAGTACTACTAACTGTCGAACCAGCAGGAATAATAGCCGTTTGAATAATATGTGATAGAGCTGATGATGTATAAGTCGATCGACGATGAGATGATGGAGACGCAGTAAGTTGTGTAGTATTAAGAATATTTTCTTCAGTAAATTGTTTCTTTTTTATTGGATAGATATCATTAGTTTTTGGTTTTATAGATCCATCAGGCCAATGAACATGTTGTTTTTTAAGAGAATTTGTACGAGATAAACTTGGATTTATATTATTTTCAGATATTACATATCCATTTTCATTGCCTGATTCTACATAGGGACCATTATACGAACTAAATAGATTCATAACAGAAGAAGAATAAATTTTTTTTAATTATATACCGTAGGGACTCTGCCCGTTTCGTATTCATCATCATACGGAGGGATGGATTGTCCATCAATTTTATGTGTGGTCTTCTTGCTAAGCTGAAAAGAAAAACAATATTTAATGAAAGATCAACATAATTTAGACTAAAAAAAAACATGTGCAGAATCAAAAAGATATATATGTAATAAAATGTGAACAAATAAATTAAAGCTAAGATACCGACACCAAATACACATCGAACACAAAACTCTAACATATATATATAAATCTCATTTTTTTTGTTTTATTCGATTACATTCACATACATAAGGATCCCACATATGATGTGGTAATGAATTCGAATTAATTAGTAACTCATCATTGTTAGTAATAATAGCAAAAGAAGATGGTGGACGACGAGCAGGAATATTTTGCCAACAGCTGTGAATGAATGAATGAATAATTTGAAGGACATGTGTTTATTCTGTGTGAATTAGCATAATCATCACACATTATTATATATCAGTATAAGCAAGAGGAAGAAGAAAGCAGCGATTTGAAAAAAGGCAAACTTACGAGAACTGAACGAGAAAAGTGACTTCGATGTCTGTAAATATAATGTTTTACTTTAGAATTCTTTCGATTCAATACAATCATCTAACAAGTAATAAAGAACTCAATACTTACTGACGCCGTATACAACAAATGGCAATTACAATAATAGGAATAAGAAGAGCACCAACTGTAATTAAGAGCCAAATAGCTATTTCACCTCCGTTTTGACCTATAAATTTTTCATTATTATTTAATATAATGAAATCAAAAAAAATTTCATTTGAATAACTTACGTTGTGCGTATTGAGGAAGCATTCATACAGTTTGTCAATAGAACATAATATACTAAGAAAAATGTGAATGATTTTATGCGTTGTCGATGACGAGAGTCCTTGTTTTTATTTCTCTTTCTTTCTTTCTTTCTTTTCTATGTCTGTCTACGTCTATTGCGCAAATAATATAATACTATATATCGAAATGTACTGATGTAACCAACTCTTAGATCTTTTTGTACACAAGTAAACGACGAGGTAGAAGCTCAATTGTTATTATCCTTTCTTTCTCTCACTATAGCTGTGAGTAAAAAAAAGAATAATGGAGTTGACCTGCCGCAAGAAAGAAAATTATAGTAACGAACATACATACATGCAACTCGTCGTCTCTTATTATATGATTGAAATGAGTAGTGACTGGTTTCCTCGTTACATACATTTACTTTTATTCCGCATTGATTTTTTTTTTCTGTTCTCTTCTTTCAAAGAACGAAGTGATGACGATTA
>CAJNOI010000182.1:0-11739 GCA_905250115.1 Adineta steineri
TTTTTTTTACATGGGATAGACAGTTTTGGGGTTGAGCCCCATCATCCTTAAATTTCTGGTTACGCCACTAGCAGGAAGGGAAGACGCTCAAAGTCACACCCTCATGAAAACTAAATATAAATCAGAAAACAGTCTCGATTAAATCATTAAAAGTAGTTTTCTTCGATATGTGTTTCATATTATCTGATTTTGTTCAACACATTTTATCGTGAGAATATGCTTCAGATATTACGCATTAACTACTACTTAAAAAAAAAGACGATTTTCTTCACTTTTTGTAGAATTATTAAAGAAAGTGTTGATGACTATTTCTGTTCATAAATAAGTTAGAAAATATGTTTCTTGAAAGATAATTAAACCGCATTTCTTCTTTTACAGTTGTTGTTTCTATGAGGAATAATACATTTGAGAAAAGAATATTTTTCCAGCTTTTTTTATCAACTGAATAAAGTCAAATACTAAAATCTTGAGGAATATTTCAATTTCTCCAATGATTCGTCAGAAACTCTCTTGAATGTTTTAGTATATTTATATTACTCTATTGCAATGGGAGAAATGATTATTTGTTGTTTATATATTATTTCTATGTAAAACTGGAACATAAAACATAAGTTTATTACTTCATTATAAAGAACATCGTATAATAAGATCGTCAATCTCCTATCTCTCCGGTTTCGTTTTAAATATTATGCAGAAATAGACCTTGAAATTCTGCATCTTTTTATAAATTTCTACATGAATGGGTGTGGGTATTGTTGTTATCTCACACTCACGCCCACACCCACATCAATCCATCCTAGTGGTCCCTACTATACCTTATTAATCCATACTACACCCTAGTATTCCCAACGACGTAGACCGTAGTACTGCCTACTACACTTTAGTAGCTTCTAGTAATCATCACGAAACCCCAGTGGTCCCTACTAGACCCTAGTCCTACTACACCCCAGTATTAATACTATACCTAACTATTCTCTAGTATACCTTAGTACTACTATTAAACTCTAGCACTCCCTACTAGACCCTAGTTCTAATTACTAGACCCTAGTACTATTACTAGGCCCTAGTACTAATACTAGACCCTAATACTATTGCTAGACCTTAGTGCTATTACTACACCCTACTAGATCCTAGTACTATTACTAAACCCTAGTACTATCACTAGACCCTAGTACTCCCTACTAGACCGTAGCACTCCCAAGTAGAGCGAAGTAGTCCCTACCATACCCTAATAGTCACTAGTATGCCATCAAAATCGTTTCTAAACACCTATTGTATTTGCATAGATATCGGTATATAAAATACATTTTCTTATCTAATATATAAACGCAATGCTCGTAGTAAGACTCATGCGGTTCTTTTTCGTAAAAAACACATTACTGAACAACAACAAAGCTATTGGTTGATGTGATTAAATAAAAGAGAAGCTAGATTTGAATTCTTGGACTACGATCAGCCTTAAGTAGTGTCCTGCGGGAACGACTTTATTTGCTTCCCATTCCCTATTCCCATTCCCTTAATTTTTTTTCTTACTTCCCATTCCCTATTCCCATTCCCTTATTTTTTTTCCTAACTTCCCATTCCCTGTTCCCATTCCCTTAGTTCCCTGAATTTTCAAAGGCTCTCTTCATCTGCAAGAAAAGGGTCATTACCATATATGTGTACCAGTTGTTGTTGACATCACTTCTGCGCATCGTAACGTGTTATTAAAGAAACCAAAAGTACGATACGATTCGAGGAATATTTTACTGAATACTCTACTAATGCTTGCTTTTTTAATAACATATAAAATATGATTTATACGTCGAAACTTATCATTGTTGAAAGAATTATTTCCACATCTATTTAATAAATAAAAAAACGAAAAGATAGTAATACATCAACTACGGCGATGAAGAAACGGAAGTATTAAACAGAGGATGATGATAACGATTTATCACAACAACATGATAGTGATGAAGTGTTACGACAAAATGATCTTGATAATGTTATCTTGAACGACGCTGATGAAAAAGAAAATTTTATTCGGGAAGATTAAATAATGATGTAGTTAGGAATAAAGCAAAAGTCTATCTTTGCTGATACACATTTGTTAATTTTTTGTTAATTATATATGAATAAGAAAAATTATTAAAAATAAGCAGTTGTTAGATAGAAATATTTTTATGTATTGAAAAAAGGTAGTCACAGTTTAGGGAACGTGAGCTTTTAGCTCCGTTCCCATTCCCACGTTCCCATTCCCTAAATGTAAATGGGAATTCCCATTCCCATTTCCATGGGAATGGGAAAAGGGGAAAACAGGGAAAAATGTCGTTCCCGCAGGACACTAGCCTTAAGTCAATTTGTATAAAAAAAAGTTTTGTAAGAGGCTCCTTTGGGTAAAAAATTGTTCGTTAAAACAATTTGGAGAAATTGACACTAGATTCGAGTTGCCTGATCCCGGTTACTCTCTGATTAACCCTTATAAAAAGAATTTATTTTATATCTTCGCCTAGTTTTCCGAGTAATCGGTGAAGTGCGGATACATAAGCAAGTAAATAAACCATTTATTCTTGCGAGCTTACTCTCTACGAGAAAGAGAATATATGTGATGTATGAAAGTTTGTAATTACTTTGTATATCATTTTCAGCATGAACTCGTATAGCTATCTGTAAAGTATATATGTAGGAATGATGATGTGATAGCATCTATGGAATAGTTTAAAAGGCTAGTGTGAATATATGACAATAAGAATGAAAATATTACATTTATATTTTATCGAATCAAATTCACATTTATCCATATTTATAGATAATCAAGAATAGTATTAAGATCTATATATATATATGTAACTAGAAGATGGAGAAATTATAATGAGATGAATATTAATATGCTAGAAATAGCGACTATTTTTTTAGCATTTCTAAACAAAACCTATAAATCGTATTATAGCAATAAAATATATATTGTATCTAAACGATAAATGTAGAATAGTTTATAACGTTATCTATATAGTAAAACTTTACCTTTGATTATTTTATAAATCGAAGTTTGGATAAGATATAATAGATTCTAAAATAATTATTGCGTTCAAATATTACATGAATAAATGTTATTGTCTGAAATGGATGTATTCTTTCAAACTAATAGTCAAGAATGTAAAGAGCTACTCATTTTATACAGATCACCAGAGAGTATTTTTTTAAAAATAGAGAAAAAAATAGTTTCAGTATTTTTTTGTCAGAAAAACTTTTTCTGATTGGTGGAGATGACCATGTTTTCCAGTTATTTCTTGAACAAATTTAAAAAAAAATTCCAACGTATTGTTTCCTAGACACGTTTCTTTTTTCTAACTGACAGGAAAACAAGAAACTATAGATACAACAAACAGTTTTATTCTTGGTTTGAACAATAAGTTCATCAACAAAGCATCTTGTAATGTAATTGAAATGTTGTCCTTCACTGGAAGTCAAAAAATAGATTATTCAAATGGTAATTATTTAAAGTCATGTAAACTCATAAGTACTGTGTATTTCAATCAATATTTTGGGATATATGTATTGATTCAGAGATGCTAAATGATAATCTATCATTGATGTATGTCCAATTAAATAATTGTCAGATCGTTTTTTAGAAACTAAAATCTGTATGATGAGAACACAAACAATGGTGTGTATTTTCTGTTTTACTTTTGATAAATTATATTATTAACGCATAACAACCGTTTTTTTTATGAACATTGTTGTGTATGCTAATTTCATTTCGATCTTTTAGACAAAATTTTGAATGATAAAACGAGTCTGAGATAAGTAAGATACTACTGTAGTAAGAATTTATTGTTACCCATTCTGTGAGTATCTTATTGTTGACACAAAAAAAAAGATGATGAAATAATTTTTCTTTTCTAACAATAAGTAATCATTTAATGAATATAATTTCACTAAAATGCTTGTAACTATGTTGGAAACTTTAAATTTGAGTAACTCAAATGGTAATAAATTATTAATAATAAAAGAAACAATGTCTGATATTTTTTCATTGTTTTACATGGAAAGAAAATGCTGTTAAAGTAATGGGTATAGTTTTTGTCAAGATCTAATTAAGTATTGTCTTATCTGTATAGGAATTTAAGACATGTAAGTAAGAAGAAATGAATGATACAATTTCATGAGATGCTACATATCGAAGAAGATCAGCGAAAGATAAGTTGAAGATAAATCAAAATATGAAAGAAAAGAGAATTGAACAAGTATGAAGAAAATAGAGAGATTAATTCATCAGAAGAAAACCAGTAGGAGTAGTTTTGTTTGAGAATGCCATCAAATATTTTGAAATTATCATATGAATAAATATACTGAAAAAAAAGAAGATTATGTTAGTATCGTTACAAAGAATAAAAGTACAGTGGTTTCTTTGTTCTCTTTTTAATGATTAGTTAAATATCAAGTTTTTTTTATTTTATGAATATAAATATAAATTTATTATGATTGTATAGTTAACTGACAGACAAATATTTAAATTGCCAAATTGCCGAAAAATTTGAGTTGACAAGATATTGTGAAGTGTTGTTATGTTCATTGACAAATATAACTGTGATTACTTTATACAAGTTTTATCAGATTGAAGATGTGATGCAGTTCCACATCTAATAAACATATATATACTCATGTTGTTCTTTATTATTGTATATTTCAATAAAATAACTATAATGATTTTATGCTACTCAGTTTCATTTTTCATCTTTAAAATATATAATATTCTATTACAAAATATTGATAGAAAGATATTTTTATAAAAATAAACTATACCTTCTCGTTTTTATATATCGTTCTTTGTGTAAATATTCATCATAATGATACTTACATATAAATTAATCCTAATTTTTTGAACATTACAAATCGATACTATCATCGAAATAATGTAAAAAAAAGTTATAACTAAAGATCTTCGATAGATCGATTAAATTATATTAAAAATATTCGAATAGTTCACAGGATAAATATTCTGTATATATATTTAAATAACTATTCTATTTTGATAAATTATATAATTTTAATATGATTAATCGAGATACATCTGAAAGTCTTATATTAACAAATACAATTGTAGCTGCATTTTGTATTCTTCTTTTAATTACAGTTACGTTATTTTTTTATTTTATTTCTTCTACCATCATCACGACGTCGATGGCTTGGTAACAAAGAAAAAAATGAAAGTAATAATATTGATATATCATCATTAAGGAGGGCCTGCAAAGTTTTTACCTAGCAGCATTGAGAATTTTGTACATTTATTACTTTATTAAACAGTCCATCAATTACGAAGAAATAAAATCATGCTAATACTTCTATTTATTCAGCAGAATTTCGACTAGAATTCTAATATTCATCCACAATTTCAATTCAATCGATAGACTTGAATACATTTATATGTATATGAAAAATAAAATTGTACTGAGAATTCTAATTTTTCTGCAGAATTTTACATAGGTTGATATGCGAAAGAATTTATTAACGTCTGTTCGTACAAATAGAAGATTGCATTAAGCCTGCCAAAACTATGTTTTGACAATTTCGTTTTCATATAAATACAAAGAATATGAATAAGTTGGATAAATATAATTCGTTTTTAAAAATTAAATATAGAGATTTTCACTATGAAAATAAGTTTCTTTCAATAAAAGTTGGAAGATTAAATCAATATTGTTTTTTGTCATTTTGAAAGTAGATAAAGTAATCGATGGTTGCGTTTTCTTATCATAATACTTGAATGAACATCGTTCCTGTTTTTGTGAATATAATTTATTTAAAATTTCAAGATTTGGATTATTTCTATATATAGAAAGAATGATAAAACTCCGAATTGTATAAACGATGAATTTATTAATAATTGGGGTAATTCATGATCGTTCTACTTCTCTATCGACATGTAGAAATTTTTTATTCATTGTAAATATCATATTTCTCTAAAATTTCAAGGCAAATAGACTGAAACATTATTCAGTAAATTTATATACATGTATATACACAATCGTCCCGATCTGAATAATTACTTTTAGATCTACAAAATGATTTGTAAAAATGATTGATGTGATTGTTTGTATGCATTCGTTAGTTAGTTAGTTAGTCATAAAGTTTCGAAAAAAACAGTATATGACATACCATGATTAGAAAAACTTAAAATAAAATTATTTATAAAAAATATCAAATTTGTGATCTCATCGATGACAACATATAGTCAGTTGACATTTATTTTCTAAATTGATGTAAGTATTCTTGACAAGAAGAGTTTAGCATGAATGCTAACCAACAAATTTTACATGTCAAACAAAAACATATCAAAATATGGTTGATTTGTTTTTGATATAGAGAACATTCTGTACGATCTATGACCAGAGTCATTCCGCTTCTATTTATAACATGAATACATTCCGTAACGTTTCGCCAACCAGACTATCACTAAGTTTTCTTTCTTTTTTTGTCTTGTATCTTATATTGTCTTCTACTCGACTTCTCTCATTATCGTTATAGAAGAACAACTAATTGCTTTAGAATCAAAATATGATAAGCAAAACGAAAAACGATTTTCGTTTTCTTCAAAAGAACAAAAGCCATAGTTCTTCTGAGATCAATCTGTTCATCATCATCATTGTATAACATATTCATCGAACTCTCTGCGTGACGTTTTTGATTCCAATCGATTTTTTTGCTCCACCTATTCTCAATGGAATTGCATCTTGAGGGTGGGTGTAAGTGTGGATGTTGTACTCCTCTCATATCTACACTCACGTCCACACCAACACCCACAACCTCAAGATGGAATGGGAAAGGGAACAGCAGGGAAAAAGTCGTTCCCGCAGGATACTGAGAGATACGCACAACCACAGCTACCCACGCTCACACCTCACATCTATACCGACCCACACACGTATACACATACCCCACACTCACACCCTCAACAATATTGAATCACCTGATGAGACAAAAACTTAATCAAAACGCTTCGTAGTCTTTTATTAAAAAATCACTCATACCAACACCCTCACATACTCAAAAAAAACCTTCCTTTTGTTTTCAGATAAATCAAGGCTAAGCATATAATAGTTTATTATTCAGTCTTAGTATTCCTTCCAGCACAGGTAATTATCAAGAAATGGTGCAGGAGACACACTGTCGAACATATGCACGCATGACATTTGTGGTAATGTACCGCAATAGGACCAAACCAGCTCAACATTGGATGTAACCGGTAGACAGAGAGCATTATCCTGCCACCACCATACTTGGGGATCAAGTGGTTCTACTGTAGCTGTGCACTTCAAGTTGGGTTGACATTGGTCACGATGAGCACGCCAAACAAGGCCGATATCTTTGTTTGTGCATAAATAATTGTTCGACCATCCTGGTGTTATTTCGTCCATTTTTACACACCACCATCCATTGATATGGGAGTTCGGATTAAAACGAAATTCAAGTGGGCCCAGAACATTCTTAGAAACGAAGTCTATTGAATTATTACCCATCAAACGCGCAACATACGGTCCATGATAAATCTTGTCGATATTCGGTGAAGATAGTACATCGCTAAGAGTACAGAAGAGAATAGCACCAAGAAGTACAAAAGTGACCATATTCATCTGAAATCGGCACTGTTTCGAATAAAAACATTTATTTAGTTACCTTCTTTTATATACGAAAATATGGGAAGTAGTAAAGCAATCAATATTGATAAGAAAAAATGCGATAATACCAGGGGTGTCACTTTATCTTTACTTTATTGATAAAGATAAAGATTTACTTTATCTTTATAAAATAAATATAAATTTTTTCTTTATTTTCGAAAATATAGATAAAAGAAAAAATAAAGATTCTTTTTCTATCGAAACGTACTTTTTTATTTTCCTAGACTAACTCACAAAAAAATACGATATCATGTAGTTAACTATAACAAAGAATAGCATTTTTCGTATATATCGTTTCTTGTGTGATCCTTTTTTTGATAATATGGTTTATGGAAATGATGATAGTGATAAGAAAGAGCATTAATAAACGTATTCTGTTGGTATACAGGGTATCTGCATATGTACTTATTGGATGAAAAAATGTATTTTTATCTTTTATTTTTGCTTTATTTCTGTGAATAAAGATTATCTTTATCTTTCTTCTATAAATATAAAGATTTACTTTATTTCTTTATCTTTATTCATAAAGTAAAGAGAAATGACACCCCCTAGTATTATCGCATTTTTTCTTATCAATATTGATTGCTTTACTACTTCCTATATTTTCGTATATAAAAGAAGGTAACTAAATAAATGTTTTTATTCGAAACAGTGCCGATTTCAGGTGAATGAATATGGTCACTTTTGTACTTCTTGGTGCTATTCTCTTCTGTACTCTTAACGATGTACTATCTTCACCGACCATCGACAAGATCTGTCATGGAACTTATGATGCGCGGTTGATGGGTAATAATTCAATAGACTTCGTTTCTAAGAATGTTCTGGACCCGCTTGAATTTCGTTTTAATCCGAACTCCCATATCAATGGATGGTGGTGCGCAAAAATGGGCGAGTTAACACCAGGATGGTCGAACAATTATTTATGCACAAACAAAGATATTGGACTCGTTTGGCGTTGCCACCGTGATGAATGTCGACCCAACTTGAAATGCACAGCTACAGTAGAACCTCGTGATCCTCAAGTATGGTGGTGGCAAGATAATGCTGTCTGTCTACCTGTTACATCCAATGTTGAGCTGGTTTGGTCCTACTGCGGTACATTACCACAAATGTCATGTGTGCATATGTTCGACAGTGTGTCTCCTGCACCATTTCTTGATAATTTCTTGTGCTGGAAGGAACATTGAGACTGAATAATAAACTATTATATGCTTAGCCTCGATTTATTTGAAAACAGGAGGAAAGTTTTTTTTGAGTATGTGAGGGTGTTGGTATGAGTGATTTTTAAATAAAAGACTACGAAGCGTTTCGATTAAGTTTTTGTCTCTTCAGGTGATTTAATGATCTGGGGGACGTGGGTGAGGGTGAGGTGTGTATGTGTATGGGTCGGCGTGGGTGTGGACCTGTGATGGATATAAAACTCGTGCCCGCATCCACCCATACTCATTTACGTTCATCCACATCCTCATTTTTGCCCATGAATTTAAATAATTATTCACTATGATTCAATACTAAGCAAATGTCGTTATGCATGATACATTGTTTAAAAACAAAATTTGTTTAATCTTTCGTATTTAGGTTTTTTTTGTAAGCATAAACTTTTGTTAACCTTGATTTTTTGCGATTCATTAATATGATTATCAGGGATGAGAGGGAGCGATGGGCTATATTTATGTGTTGTTGGCTTTTTTGAGTGTTCAACAATCACTCAGGTACGATGGAAGTGTGGGTGAGTGTGGGTGTCATTTTTATCTCATACTTACACCCATTTTTTACTGAACGGTCTAACATTCTTTACATTGATGATCTTTCAGTGGAAATATTTGTTAGCTACATTAATTAGTCTATTACAAACATTTAGAGTAATCTGCGAAGATTGCGGTGTAAAACATGAATCATTATCTATTGTTACAATAGTTTCAACATCAGAGATTATTTATGCTATTCTTTTACAGAATAGATTTACAAAAGATAAGTCAAATTTATAGGTTTCACGTATTAGTGTACACAAATTTGTACAAGAACAAAAGATAAAAAGAAAAAGAAACTGACGATGGTAATGATGCTAAAAAATGAGAAGAAATCTTAAGAAACTTATCTGCTTGAAGGTTTATCCTTTTTATTTTGTATGTATAATATATATCTGATTCATGTTTTCAAATACTTTCTGTAGAAAAAAACAAAACTTTCATATCCATTGATGCAATACATTATTTGAATAAAATTATTCATCTTGATATAACCTACAAAATCTTCAACGCAACATTCAAAGTTGATGAATGAAAACATATGTAATTAAAAACGATATCCTATTCGATTCGTCCAATATGAATGACACGACCGAGAAGAAACAAAGAATGTCAAAAGAGGTTATGACGGAAATGCTTGACTTTGCATCTAATAAACAACAGCGACAAGACGAAGCAGACTGGTCGGACTTTGTTTGCTAATTACAAAGGAGAGGTCGTTGTCATCGATATACGAACACCTATATAATATAAATATCAATGAAAAGAAATGAATCTCAATCATTTGAAAAATAACTATCATGTGTTTCAACAAATGTTCTTCACAATTGAATACCGTAAGTCTGATTAAACAAGGATTAATGCTTTGGATTGAAAAAAAACTGTCGATTTTGTTCTTATTTAAATCACTGATTTTATAGGAAAAATATTGTCTGTTTAGAATGATGATACTATTCAGCCGTCGTTAACAGATATGTGGATCGAAATTAGTGGAATATTAAATTATAATAAAACAATTATAAAAAATAATAGTGAAACTATCGAAACAAATCAGGTGATTATCGTGAGGAATCAAGAAAATATTAAGAAAATTAGGGAATTTATAAAAACAAATCAAGTACTGAAGAAAAAAAATAATGAAATTTTGAAGAAAACTGGCAAAATTCATAAAAGAAATGGTAAACTTATTAAGCAGAATGCAGCACTGGTGAAAAAAAATAGCGAACTTATTAAAATAAATGGAGAACTCATTGCAAAAATGATGAGTTTAGTAAACAATTGAATGAACATATAGAATCGATTTGATCAAAAAAAGTAGTATATCAAGAATAAAAGAACTATCGATATTTATAACGATGTGTCTATATATATATTCTTTGTTGTATTCTGTTTATAAAATAAAAACGTATTGGAATCATATTTTGAATTATCTTGAGGGTGTGAGTGTGGATCTGTGATAGATATAAAACCCATGCTCACAACCACAGTCCCAAGATGTACATGCTTTTTTTTGAACTCTTGAAAATGATCGATTCTTCCTCTTATGCGCTCTTATCTTTTATTTTTTTGCAATGATCCCAATAATAGGAGGTAAACGAATGAAGTCATCGAAAAAAGTAATATTATCAATCTCGGGATTACACTGAACTGGTACCCATTCGAATGATGAGAAGCCACATTCCTTGAAAAGCTCTTCGTACGTCGAAGGAGAAAAATAGTAGTAGTAGAATACACAAGACGACGCCTTATCTGGATCCAGATAATTTGTGTTCTTGATGGTGGCACCTTCCTGAAGAATCGATTCGGTCAATTCACGGTAGAAACCATATTTCTTGTGCATCGAACAGTTAAATGCTTCTATCGTACTGCAAACATTATCAGTAATCGAATAGAATGTTCCAGCATCTTTGAGGTTATCGTAGATACCTTTAATCATAGCTCGAAGTTCATTATATGTCCGAGCATAGTTCAAGTAGAAAGCAGCTGTAATAATATTATAAGGCTGCTCGAAAGCAGAACGAGCCTTTCCGTCAGCACAAATGTAATGAATTCCAAGTTTGTTTTCATTTTCACAAGTCTTGGCAATGTCAATCATTCTCGAACTGATATCAAGTCCACACAGATACGCACATTCGGGAAACAGCTTACGAAGCTTGCGAGTATAGTGACCATCACCGCAAGCCAAATCAAGAATTCTAGCGTTTTTACCTAGATTGTGCTCGTTTTTCAAAAGCATGCAATCGAAAAAAGTATATTGTTCGACCGCTATCCGGTGCGGTTCCTTTTTAGTTTCAAGATAAAGCTCGGCAATAGAATCATAAACTTTTTTA
>CAJNOI010000182.1:11839-31521 GCA_905250115.1 Adineta steineri
CACCTGTTTTCAATATACACGTAGTTAATGAATCATAAGAAAAAGTCCCACTTCACAACCAATACTAATCAAACAGTAAATACTGATATTGGAAAAAGTAATAAAAACAGTTTTTCGTCAAATAAGAGTATTATCAAATATGTGTGGATGTGAGTATTTCTACTCTTAACTTACACCCACGCTCATCAGTGTTTAAATCGATCAATTGATTACACATCGACTACGATGTATTGTTTCAACATATATATTTCTTGTTGATATTATCTGACTAAACTATTTTGATCAATGCATTGAATTGTAATTAATAATTGATTATTATAAGAATGACAGTTCATTTGAATCACACAGAGTTTTCTTTATAATTTCTATTTTTATATTCTCTCATTAATTTGTCTTTTCTTATATTATTTAATAATGTTTGGGATAAATTGATCCTTTTAGATACCCAAAGACAAGACTAACTAAATTTCCTTCAAGAAAAGAATCTGCATGTACGTGGGACATCGGTCTTTTTCGAAAAATATAAATCTTTCAATATCTTTCGTGCAGTGGACATCATGAGAATCAAGGAGAACGAATAAAATATACACGTGTTAAACACATATACATCTAGGTCAACGAAAAAAAATGTAAGAGAAGTTCATTTGAAATGTTTGTCCACTCCGAACATAGAAAAAAAATATGAAAAGCATTCATGCATAAAAAGGTGAAGCGACAAAGTATCTTATTATACACATAGGTAGAAATAAAGATATATCATATTATGAAAATTTTTAAAAAGTACCATTTTTATATACTTTTCTAGATTTAATTAAAAAATGTCGTCTACACCTACGGTTCAAGTCCATGCAATTTACACAGGTCAATGTTTTCTGCGTAATCATATGCTTTTCAACGATGGAGACGAAAATGAATCAACACCATGTCCTGTCTGGTCATTTTATATCTATCATCCAGTCACACAAACACACATACTCTTCGATCTTGGACTTATGAAAGAACTCGATGAATACCCACCAAAAATAAAAGAAGACTTTCCTCGTGTATTTAAACCACAAGTTAAAGAAGATGTTGGTGATGCACTTAAAAGACATAACATTTCATCAAGTCAAATTAAAACAATTATCTACTCACATCCACACTTTGATCATTGTGGTAATCCAAGTTTACCACATTTTCAAAATGCGACCTGTCTCTTTGGACAAGGTACACAAGCATATGCTCGTCCAGCATATCCAATTAATCATGAATCACGTTTTCTTGAATCTACATTTCCTGAAGGTCGAACACAAGAACTAACTGATAAAGATTATACTTTGACACTTGGTCCATTTGAAAAAGTTCACGATTATTTTGGTGATAAAAGTCTCCTATTAATTGATGCACCCGGTCATATGCCAGGACATCAGTTGGCATTGGCAAAAACCGGTGAAAATACTTACTTACTCTTAGCTGGTGATTCGGCACATAGTACAACTCATCTGCAAGAATATGAAGGTCGAATGAGTTACTACATGCACAGTGATAAAGATGCGGCAAAGGAAACTTTGAAGAAAATAGCTGCAATGGTCAAATTATACAAAGATGAACATAAAAATGTTCGAGTATGTTTAGCACATGCAGGACACTATGAAGATTTTGAAAGAATTATTTAAAGGAAGACACTTTTATAGATCTTGACGTTGTAGATGTATTACACATTCTCAATCTTAACTTCAAAATATATTTAAATAAAGCTAATCAACCTATTACAAAGTACTCTATGCGACCATGTTATCTGTTTGAGATCAACTAAACGCTTCATTTCAATTACAAAATAAAAAATCAAGTAATTTATTTAATATTTCACATAAATGATCACAATAAGTCGGGATGATACCAGCATTAGAACAGCTCATTACTCTCTTTACTTGATTAAGTTCAGCTATTTCATGTATACGAATAGCAGCAGCAAGAGTAGGTAGAGACATAACCATATAAGCTTCGAAATAAACATAATCTGATACAATACCATGTTCTGATTGTGTAACATTAACACCAAGAAATGTACAACGAGTATGTTCAACATCTGGAGTTAGCGTAACTAAACATGTTACCGTAATAACTTCATTTAAATAAAATCAACCATTATCATCATTTTTTAGATGATTAAGCATTTGTTTTTGTCGTTCTTCATTGATCTTTTCAAGATCGTCATCAGTTACATTAATTTCTGCGTCAACAAGTGCAATACTAATTCCATACATATGATAATGTTTTGCCATTGAAGTTTCTATTTCTATTCAAATACAATAATCTTTAATGTATAGTTGTTTGATTCAGTGCGTGGGTGTGGGTATGTGATGGATATAATATTCAAATCCACACCCACACCCACACCCATACTAGATGATATATTTAATAGATAACTAGACAAAGATATCAAATTAATTATTGGAAATAGAAATCGTCGTGATGCTCAAAACGAACTTATATGCAGACGGCCTAAACAATCACTCTTACAGAACAGAAGTCCTAAAAGTAAATACATCGCGGACTTACAAATATTCAACTCATTAATCAATTCCGTTTATCACCACATCATTCACATTTATAAAGAAGCAAAGTATCAAATGAAAAACCAACGACTTACAATGCAATTCCTATAACATAATAAACTCGTAGACTAACATAAAATAACTATATTAATATATCAAAATCCTTTGTACTGACTTATTTCTGCATATCAACGACGACAGTTCCTTTCTCTTTGTCTCATATTCATCAAATTGCTCTTTAATATACTACTTATTATTCACAGATGATCTACCATCAGTAACCATTTTTTACTCTCTTTGATAATATAGAGTGCAGACTAAGACAACTCCAAACAGCTAACGAAACAGTTTCTACTATCTCTAGACATCATCAAAAAACTTGTTTGAATTTGGATTTCTTTGAAATTCATATTGAATTTTAGCCATTTGATAAGGTCCTTTAATAAGGCCGAAACATATGTCGTGGTAGTTTGTCATACACATCCACATTCTCAATAACATAGCTTTACAACATTTACTTCAAGTTTATTTTAAATCTCATCAATTAATAACTTTTTAAAATCAAACGTTATAGTACGAGTTTAGGTAATTTGAAAAAATTGTGTCTTATTATTGATTAGTCTATACGAAATGTTTTTTTACAAATTTCATACGGGCAAGTTGTCATAGATCCAAGCGTATAATTTGCGTCCTTCCACATAAAATAACCAGAGCAATGAGGACAATTCGCCTGCTGAAATATTTTCTTACAAGTTTCATAACTACAAGTACAAACTGTTCCTTGTTTATAGTCAGCATTTTTCCAAAGCAGAGAACCAGAGCAATGAGGACAATTCGCCTGCTGAAATATTTTCTTACAAGTTTCATAACCACAAGTACAAACTGTTCCTTGTTTATAGTCAGCATTTTTCCAAAGCAGAGAACCAGAACAGTGTGGGCAATTGACCTGTTGAAATGTCTTCTTACAAGTTTCATATACACAAGTGCAAACTGTTCCTTGTTTATAACCGGCGTTTTTCCACACATTAAAACCAAAACAGTGTGGACAACTAACCTTTTGAAACTTTTTCTTACAGCCTTCATATGGACAGGTGGTAGTAAGTCCTTCGTTATAATTTGCATTTTGCAACGGAATCCATTTAGAGCAATTGGGACAACAAACTTGTTGAAAATTTTTCTTGCAATTTTCATATGCACAGTTAACAGTTGATCCTTCACGGTAACCGCTGGTTTTAAAAACATTTGTTCGACTACAATGAGGACACTTGATCTCTTGTGGACCTTTCGTTGTCTCGGGCTTCTTATAAGCAGTATTGTCATTATTGCACATAATGTGAAGCATCAGTCCGTATGCCATAATAGATGCGCGCTGCTGTGTCTTCCATTCTATATAATCGTTGGATATATGCGGACATATTGTTTCTCGCCGCTTTCGTGCGCCTACAGTTTCAGGTTGGACGATAAATGAATCCTGTTTTTGTTTACACTGTAGTGCCACTTTGATCTTGTAACATTTGTTGGTTGTTGGAGATGTGAAGTTATATGTATGAGCATAGCACTCAAGAGCAGCGTACTTAATGGTTGGAGTAGTAAAAATGTAATATTCTTCAGGAATATGACCGTCACGTATTTCTAGCTTCTTACCATCTAATGTTATGTCACGAGGTAGGAGCATCTGGC
Organism: Adineta steineri; assembly: GCA_905250115.1. NCBI lineage: Eukaryota > Metazoa > Rotifera > Eurotatoria > Adinetida > Adinetidae > Adineta > Adineta steineri. The sequence goes on from CAJNOI010000182.1 coordinate 16,057, forward strand.
GATGTTCAACGATTGATTTAGCACACTCAATACTTGTTCCATGGTAACAGTTGGCCCATAACATCCATACATTGTGGTGTTTTGCAAACGGCTCATCGATATGTATACCAAATCGAGTCCATTCACGTGGGACGACATAAGTGTAGCCGCCGACGAAATAAGTGTTGTCACTGGATGGGGCATAACATTGATTACAATAACATCGATCATGAGTTGTATTGCGCAGTGTAACGGGCCAATTTTGAGCAGTGAGGAATTCTTGGCCTATTTTGAAGTTATCACATTTACTCATTTTTACCAGCAGAATAGAGAGAGCTTTATTTGCGACGATCAACTAAAAATAAAAACATGTATGCAGTAGAATATGAAGGCAATGAGGAAAAAAGTTAAAGGATGACACATTTTCCTACCTTGAGTGCGCAGTGTTGAGAAAACTCCTAATATGGGTAATGAGAAAACATCCAGGCTTGAGTAAGGGTGAGTCAAAAAGCATTTAGTTGTGGCGATGAGTGAGAGTGTTAATAGAGAACAGAAACATTTCTTTACTCTCATCCATCCTAATCAAATGGAGTCACGCCTCAACTTTTCATATCGTTTTGCTGTCGAATCCGTTGTCGACGAATCCATGAACTGCGGACATACAAGCAAACAAACAACTTGTGTTTGATAGACTCTTCTCTACGAGAAAGAGAATCTATGATTGCGCTGTCATCCACTAGTATTAGTGGCACCATGAGTCCGCGAAAACTTTCTATGGGGTTTTGGTTTTATGCCTAAAATCATTCTTTCTATTCAAGAAATTGAATAAATCTGTTCACAGATTTTAACAGGGTGAGAATAAAAAAAAAGAATGTAAATGCGAAAACCTTTGGTGCATGATTGACACAAGTCAATAGACTCTAGACTTTAGATACGCAAAGTATTAAAGAGACTAAATGGACAAAAGGTATTATAAGGAGTTCGATGTTTTAGAACAAAGTAAACTAGGATAAAACATTTTTTCTCAGACTCTTTAGTAGCATAGAGATTACGGCCGAAAAATTCACCTATTCCTTATGAAAAGCAGCAAGAGGACTCATACGCGACCATATACATCGAGATAACAATTTCGCCTGCAGTGTGCGCATATCTCGGTGTATAAGAAGAGAAATAGAGACGGTGTTTTTTTCTTTGATTCTCTTTGCTTTGATCTGAGTGTTGCTCTCGTTGTATATTTGCATATGGAAGAACTTCACTCGATCTTTTCTTTTCTGCGTTTGCTTTACATTAGTTGTTTTTTATGTTACTAAAGACAAGATAAAAGCCCATCGCAAGCGTCCTATCTGCATCGCAGCTAATAGATGCAGGCGGCACAGAAGATCGGTATTTCAGCTCGGACCCCCACCCACCTCCTCACCGCACTCTGATATTTAACAAAATTTAAGTCTTTCATCATTCAAATCCGCTGACAAGAAGTAATGACTAAAAAATGATAAGTAACTCGGTAAGTTTTGTCACTTATCAGCTTAGAGTTATCAAGCAGAAGACACAATAAACATTTTCATCGACATGTTCCTCGGAAAAATTTAAACAACACTGAGCATAGCAAACATAGTTAAAGCTTACCACGTCAATAGAAAATGGTAGATGATTAATGGTGTGAAAGAGACACTGGTAGTGTTCGTTTTGCAGTGTGTCGTCACGAACAAATTATGCTAGAATAATAAAACTTTTTTTCAGCAACAGATCAAAGGATATGTCAACTGCGAATCTGGAAAAAGCCGTAAGGATTGAAACAGCAATGTGAAAGTGCAACGAATCAGAAGATATCTGATGTTGTTGATAAAAGTAAGACTCATCTTTCTCCGTGCCGAACGCAATAAATATTACTTTTTATGCAACGCGATACTGTGAGATAAAAGCAAGAAAGAGAAAAATGTAAACCTGCCACGTCTCTGCATTTCGCCGAAAGCATGGTGTGAATATGAGAGTGGGTGTAGGTGAGGGCGATGTGTGCGAGAGCGTAGGTTTGAGTGGGTGTGGATATGATTATAATATTCATCGGACACCCACACCCGCAATATGGTTTTTAGTATTTTAATTAAATATGTTAGTATAATTGCGAATATTCTGTGAAAGGTATTTACACATTTTGATGAACAATTCCAAAAAAATATACTTCACTTTATTAATCAACAAACAATGCTTCAGGAATAATTGAGCGATTATACAAGTCATTAGTATTCATGTACGACTAGAATAAGTTAGACAAAAAGTCATTTGTTGATATTTTAATTCTGAATGATCGTACATAGATGTACTCATTTTCACCATCACTTTGTGAATCACTTGCTAAATATCTTCAATCAAAAAGTTTTGATTTATTGAGAAGAAGAAAATTTTCTCTGTTCAGGTGACTCATTTATTTAGCAAAAAGAGGCTGATTTAAGTGTCTCTTTTCTCAGAGACCAAAGTGAATAAAAAAAGTCCACCCAGATACGATCCGATTTCGATCTCTGGTATAAATTAGTAATGTTATCCGATTTAAACGCAACTATGACGATCTGCTTCTTTCGAATACTTCTCAATTTCAGCTAGTTCTTTTAAACTATCAGAATATAAACTAATATGTTATTTACTAACAATTAACGTAAATAAGTTACTAGAAATTGTTCTCTTATTACTGGAATAAAAGTGTATTTTTTTATGTATAATCATACTCAACTAATTGAAGATGCTTATCGTCTTTTGGGTGCAAATCAAGCATATCTTAAATATTATATTGCTTCCTTTATTCGGTATTTTTTTTGTTCATTCCAAAAGTACCATATGGAAGACGTTGCATGTTGAATAAGTGGCAGAAACATGTCTACCAATCGCATTTCAGACATGAGTCATTATAAATAAAGTTAAAGATTTTTATTTATTTTAATCGATAATAGGATTAAAATAGTATGACGAAGTCCTTCTGTACATTAAAAAATGTATCATACCACAGAATGATTAATGTTGTCAACACTTCAAATAAAACTTTAAATCTGGGAGAAAACCAACATATTTCTATGTCATTTTCCTCACTCGAACGAAGTTGGAAAAAACCAAAATACATGCACCCTTTAAATATCTTATCATACGCCATTTTCATTCTATTCTTGTATACAAATAATCAATAGACTTAAACTATATTATATATTATAATGAATACCATTGCTATCAAATGTATTCAACGTGATATTGACGAAATTAAAACAAATTCCAAAGATTCACCAATTGTTTTTGCTGATCCGATTGATGATGATTTCTTCGTAATTGAAGCAGTTATTTCGGGACCATCATCAACAACCTATGAAAATGGAATATTTTTACTTTCTATTAAATTTTCTGAACAATATCCGGTAAGTTATCAAATAGTATTTTTCTTTGAAACGTGTAATATTACATTTTTGTTTTGTTTAGTTCAATCCACCAAAATCAGTAATATTCAAACGGGCTATAATGCATCCGAATGTTGATGAATATGGTAATTTTATGTCAGAATTATTGAAACCAGATACTTGGTTACCATCTATGACAATTAAAAATATTTTAGAACACATTTGGGCTCGTCTTGCTATTCCAGATGTTGATTCAAATGAATGCGATTTAACTCGAGCTCATTTATATAAAACTGATAGAGAACGTTTTGAAACAATGGCACGTGAATATTCATTAAAATATGCCGCAGCAACGTAATTATTATATATATATACATATATGTTTTTGAGAGGATTTCCTGTTTTATGAACAAACTCTTTTTTTTATATTTTGTTTTACTCGAATAGAATTCATATATTTGTTTATGTGATATATAGATAAAAATAAAAAAAAATGAAAATTTTGTACGAAATTTAGTTTATGTTTGCATTGACTAGACGAAGTCTAATTGTTTTAAAATATATTTTTCACCGAATGAAAAAGAAAACAACAATAGAAAAAAGTACGATGGCGTCATTAGGGTCAAAAATGGATTCTTCCGATTTAAATATATTTAACATGCATAGAAAAATATGTGGTGTAATGATTATAATTAATAGACAAAGCGCCAAACAACTTTTGAAATTATTTTGTACATGGATTTACGGTATGGAAGAATATAATATTGCTCAAAATACAAACAAACATTCCCTTCCTCCCACTAACCAGAATCAAACAAAAGTTATGTATTCTAAATTTTTTGCTGTTTTGCGTACATCTTGTTTTTTCTAAGAAATTTTATTACAAACAATTGATAAAAACAATAATACGCATTAGATTGTATAAAATATTTCAATAATGCTATCATATCTATCATTCCTGATTCAACATTTTTTTCAGTAAATCAAAAAAAAAAAGATCTGTTTTTATAAAAAAATAACGAATTCAAATTCTTTTGGTATAATCACAATGTTTATTTAAGAAATAGATGTAATTCTAGGTATTCTTTTAAAAATGAAATAATTTATGAGTACCTGTAAAGTTCATTCTTTGACGTTGTTGATGTATATCCTATAATTTTGTGTAACATAGTGCCATCTTTCATTATAAATACAAGCGGACATTTAATGTCAAATGTGAAAATTTATTTTTTTCGTTCTGATATCAAATAAATAAATCTAGTATTATTCATGTAAAAATAAAAATGTCAATCATACTATTCATACTACTCAAATTAATTGATAGATGTATATGCGTGTGTGTGAATGAACGAATGAATGATGTATTTAAAGAAAGAAAAGAAAAAACATACTAGTAAGACAAAACATCGAATAAAAGAAATAGGTATATCAGTTATACGGATTATTTTTGTCTTTAATTCACTAGTCTAAGTAAATATTCTTTTTTTTGTGAGCCATATTTTTGATTAATATGTCAATTTGTTTAAAAGAAAAAAAGTTATGAATGTCCATTATATTCAAATAATGTAATGAAGAGAAAAAAATCGCATTCCATATGGCAGCTGCACGCATAGCCGCACGTTGTAATGTGCGCAGCATGGTTAGAAGAAAACAACATTCACTCTCTTTTGTTTCTCGTCAGCCGAAACGACTATATATGCTCTGTTTTTGTACGTATTTTCACTCCCCCTTTCTTTCTCCATTTTCTTTCATTGTTATCATCATCCTTGTGTTTAAGAATAAGCTGCAATTATTTACATCTGTCTTTATTATTCTTTTCCATCGTTTACTAGTCACAAGTAAGTAGTTTTCTTTTGCTAACTGTGCAAAAATATTGTTAAAATAAATATATTGTACTGTACTAATACTTTCATACAATTTAATAGACAGTAGAAAGGAAGAAACGAAGGAAAAAAGAGAGGAAGATGTGTATACTCATTGATTGTTAAAGTCATTATAAAAGTAAAAAAAGTTTGTTTGCGTATGACTGCAACCACGCAACCCTCTTACGCATTTGTATACGTTGATTGTTCTCTACAACCAGAGGCGTTTTTATTACTCATAGCAAATCGAATACATTCATTTTCTTTCTTTTTTCCTCTAGATAATGCAACAATTATCACCAACACCAATAATAAAGTACGTTTTAAATTTTTATCGAAAAATTTCCATCAAATAAATGAATTTAATCTTTCAGAACTATGCAAATGAAAGAAGTATCTATACCAGAAAGAAGAAGAAGAAAATTAGCTATATGCTCATTACCAGTTCGTATTACTTGTGAGATATTATTAGTACTCTTAGTTTTCGTACCATTATTCATTTTCTTATTAACATGGCCTGATGCGAAAACTTTTATTCATGGTAAAGTTCTTTCAGTAAGTATTTTTCTAATGCTTGAACAAAATAAAATATATATTTATTCATTCAATAGAAAACACGTCTTCAACCATTATCGGATGGCCTTGAAGTTTGGTCGAATCCACCAGTTAAAACTGTACGTGGATATCGTTTATTTGATGTAACAAATTATATGGATATAATGACTAACAAAAGTGATCCACAATTAGAAATTCGTGAAACAATACCAATGAATTACCGGTATGTTTAATATTCTTAAAGCGACAAAAAATGTCAAAAACCTTTCATTTTTTATTTAGAGTTTCCATAAAAAAGAATAATGTTGAGTGGTTAGACGATAACAAAAAAATTCATTATTCCGTTGAACGTTTTTTTACACGTGATGGAGAATTTAATGAAACAATACTTAATCAAGAAGGTGCTTTTCTTGACATTCTTCGTGTGGTATGTTGATAAAAAATTTATTTTTATATTATAAATATTTTTTTGTAGATGTTTCGAACAAAATTTGAACGTGTTGCTGATCCAGTTTTTTATATGCTTGGTGGAAATAATGCTTTTAATTACTCACGAGCTGTTGATAAATTAGAAGGATATATTGCACCGATATTTGCAGCTATATCATCAAGAATGCAAGGACCAAATAAAGATAAATACGGATTTATTTATCGAGTAAATACAAAATAATCTAAGAATTAGTATAGAATTTCTTTATTTTAAATTTAGTATAATGGAACTAATGGATTTAATTACACAATAAATACTGGTATTGATGATTCATCAAGAAAAGGTCAAGTCATTGATTTTGAATCAGAATAGTAAGAATTATTTGAAAAAGAGAAAATGTATAAATTAATTTATTTTGATTTTCTTTTAAGCACACCATATAAAACAAAAGCTGCAGAATGGGGAACAGAATTTTTTGGTTTGTATATTTATTTTAAAATAAGTTCTATCTTCTTTTTGTTTTCAGATAGTTTAACCTTTCCAACTCTTGGTAATCCACCAAATCGAAAAGCAATTAATGTATTTCAACCAGATTTTTGCCGGTAAGAGGAATACTAAAACTAAAATACAAGATTATTAATTTAACTATCTTTATAGGCCAGTACAACTTCGATATAATCGCACAGTATCTATGTTTGGTATTGATGAAGTACATGAATATGTTCTTAAATTAGTTGATTTCGAAAAATGCCCCGAAATGGATGAAAATTGTCCAGAAGCTGATAAACTTGATATTACCAAATGTCTATCTGGTATGTAATAGCTAGTATTTTGAAATAAGACAATGAGTTTATTCCTCTTACATAAACTTTAATTATCGATTGACGTTGAATAGAGATATGAAACAGACGACTGTATTTACTTTGTAACTACCGTATGTAAACTATTTGTTCACATCTGTTTTCTCTCAAGCCAATTTATATCATGATTGTCTCTTATTTTGATTTTATAAATAATGATAAAAAAAACTTTTTTTTCTTAGCTGAAATTCCTGAAGAAACTGTTTTTCTAACAAAACCACATATGTATGGTCATAATTCATCATCAACTAATGTTGCATTTACACCTGATTTTGATAAACATGAATCAACAATTTATTTTGAACCAATCTCTGGTACACCACTTAAAGCTCAATTACGTATTCAATTGAATGCTAATGCTTGGATTGATCGTATTAAAGTTGATGAACATGGTGCAACCGAGTAATGATTTTATGACAAAGAAAAAAACTTTTAATGAAAAAATTCTTAATTATTTTAGACCAACTAAAACTCGTGCTATTCGTCGTTTTATTCCAATGATGTGGATTGATCAAGTAAATAAAATATGTCAATGATTAATTTCTCTATTTAATTATTTTAGACTATCACACTCAATGACGCAACATTGAATAATTTAAAACGTGTTAATAATATTCTTCAAAAAGGTCACAGTGCTCATCAATCACTTAAATTAGTTTATATTTTTGTGGCATTAATCTCATGTGTGGCTATCATTGTTGTTGTCGAATTATTCTTCTGGAGACGACAAGTAAGAATGAGAGAATTAAAGTAAAACTATAAGAAAATATCTTATTTGCAATAATATAGGATTTTAAATTAAAACAAAATGAAAAACGTTTGTGTTCTTTTTTCTATTGCTTTATAAATGACAGACATAAAATTTATTTTGATGAAATATTCTTATTAATTTCTATTTTTTTTTATTTTTAGCGAAAAGTGAGCCGGAGATCATTGTACCATTACAACGATCAGGAGAAGTCGTTGTTGAATCACACACTAACAACGTCACCGACGACAGCATAAATACCAAAGAACAAGTTTAAAAATCATCTTGTGATACGATTTGAGCACTTCTATATTTATATAAACATTGTTATTCTATTACTATTCATTGTTATTCAACTCTTTCTTTTTCTTATTTGTTCATTCTTCTGTTTGGAGTCGATCTGATATTTCTCTCTCTCAGGACCGTACGAGAAGTGAAAGTGAATTTTTCAAGTGTTATAGTCCAGCCATCTTCATTCTTTATTTTGCATTGATATGCTCCGTTTTTTTTCTTTTTGTTTTTTTTCATTCCACAGGATTTATTTATAATAACTTCTCGTCTAGATCATGGAGTGAGAGAAAAGTCATACTCATTTATTTATTTCATTTCTATTATCTTGCTTTTGTTTCCGTTTTTTTTTAAAATATATATGAATCTCCATGAATGAAATTATTTATTAAGAAATATTTGATGAACACTAAATTTAATGCTAATATATTAGAAAGATTAGTAGATATCATCGATGTGTATCGATTCTCGCAAGCGGGCCAAAAACCTGGCAACTGAATATACATAGATATAAATCGTTCAGCTTACAGGTAATGAGCCTATTTCTTGAAAATCATTCGAGTCGAGATATTTCGTTCCTACTTTGAATTTTGTATATTATCGTCGATTATTGGCTAATGCCGTGCAGGTACGCAAATGCTTGCTTTATTTAGATTAATTAAAATCATCAGCAAACAAATGTGAACCTGTTCGACGACTAACCTTATTCAAGTATACTTACGATAAGATAATTGATTTTCAAAGATGAATACATATGCAACTGATATTGTTCACTAAAAAATCAGATATTTATATAGGTTGCACGAATCGATTGTTATTACAATATTCCACCAATACAAAAAAATCAAATTATCTTTTCTCTCTAATTTTTATTCGTTGAATATTTTTAGATAAATTAAGACAAGTTCATCATTCATATAAGAAGTTGACTAATCGTTTTTCAACAAAATGTTCAGATTGTTTGACAATTTGTTTATTATTGTAAAACGATGTGTAAATATTAATGAGCCATATCTATCTTCATCAGTTTTGTACGTGACTGATAGTATGCAATTGAGAAAATGAATAGTGACTTAAAGAAAGAGAAGAAATATACTAGTGGACTACTGCTGTGTTGATGATGATGATTGAAGATGTATCATTCGCATAATTTATTTGCATATTTAGAGAAAAGATGCACCAACTGCTGAGGTATACAAAGACATATTGTTCCTATATAATCAAAATGATGAATTGCTTGCAAAAAATCAAATCGTGATTTTATCATAAATTTTATAAACTATATTTCTTCAACGAAACAATGAAATAGACTTGTGTGAAATCAACACAATACAATCAGTTTAAATATTTATCAAAGATACATAACGTCAATGTCTGAATTTTTTTTTGTTTTAAGTAAATTCAATCCAGTTAAAGTTAATTCTTTATTATATAGATTTTATTTAGAAATATGAATGCTAATATTTATACAATACACAGTAAAAAAATTCTTTATTTTAATTCGTTTCATTTAAATTCATATCTGATTGAAAAAGATATTTTCGAAATTTAACAATAACACGCACTGGTTCATCATCATTTCTCATTATGAGTTCTCGTGTTTCACTTGAAATACCATCTAAAAATAAATAAATTAAAATTTACACATTTATGTATATAAATTTATTTACTTGGTATACATATTTTGAATTTTCCCTGTGGACAACCTTTAGCTGTTTCAATATAACCTTGTTCACCTGTACTTAGTTGTACATTAAAATTAGTGAATATTTCAATATTTGTATCTGGTTTAAATAAATCACGTGCTAGAAGAGTATTTGAATCAAGTATACGATCGACAAAACCAAATTTTTCAACAAGTAATTCAACAATTGATTGTTGTTGTTCATTCGTTTTTTTATTTTTTTCTTCCGCTTTTTCAGCACGTATTTTTGTCATTGTATATAATGATAAATAACTATCTCGTTCTAATAATGTTTTTTCTAATTGTTCTTGCATTTCGAGTAATTCTTGATTTATATTAAGATTTTTCATTTGTTCTCGTAATTGATCATTATTCTTTTTCAAAATTAAATATGTTGATCGAAATAGCTCAATAGTTTCAGCATATTTTTCAAATGATTTATCATCCGTAAAATAACGTTTCTATTAAAATAAAAACGAAGTTATTCGATGGATAATTAAGAAATTTTTACTATACATTCATTTCATCAAAAAATGCTTCACTAGTCATTTGTTGTCCATCTTTAAATAGAGTTGAAGGTGCTAATGTATGAGGTACTTGTGCTATATAAACAGAAAAAGATTATTTTGATAATTTAAATTTTTATTGTTATTACTTAATAATAATTGATTATCTGAAAGAATTGATTGAATACGTTGTTTGAAATTATTAGTAATTTCATCAACTGAAGAAGTTATTTGTTGTTCAACATTACGTATTCGTTCAATATTTGCCATTTCATTAAGAGCATAAGCCTTAATAAGAACTAATTACAATAGATAGTGTATAAGAAAATAACTATACCTCCATTCGATCATTTGATAAACGTAATTTTTGATCCCATAATTGAAGAATATTTGTATTCTTTTCATTAATCAATACTTGCTTTCGTTTTGTAGACAAAGGTGTTAAAGGTTGATTGTTTTCCTTTTAAAAATATTCATTGAAGAATGATTTACTCTAATGTCTATCTATTAAACTTACTTTTCCGATGAGTGAGCTAAGGGTTGGGTGTGGAGATGATACTAGAGGAATATCTGATTTTGATGAATGTATGGGTTGCATTTTTTCGTTTTTTCGAAAAAAAAATCTATATTAATGTCAAAAAGCTGAGTTTGACAAGACAATGTCGCATTGTTTCTTTGTTACGCGCTATTATATCTTATTTTTAGAGAATATTTTATTTTATTTTAAGTTTCTAAAAACTAAAATTTTATAATAATTTAGAAAAAATGAATAAATTATTTGAAAAATGTAAATGCATTAATGCATTACTTTCATACTATCCTCTTTGCCATTATTTCAATCCATAGAATACCATAGGATATTATTATTATTCTTTTGAGCTATTTTGCTTCCTTTTCCGGATTCTCAAGTGTTAATCAATGTCTCATATTTTTATCTATGAATTTTATAGATAAATTTAATTTAAACAATCAATAGATCAATGAATAGTCCATCTCCACCACCATACGGTGGTACTAATTCTCGTCGTGCACGTTATTCTCGTTCACCAGTGGGTGGTATACCACCATCAAAACGATCTAAACCATCGAACTCAATTGATCCTTATGATCATAATGAGGCTTATCTACGAGAACGATCCGAGAGTTACACATCAATCTGTGTGAAACGTATAAATCCAAAAATATCAGATATGAGTAAATAAATAATAGATTAAAAGTAAAAATTTTTAAATATTTATTTCTAATAGGAGTACGGGAGCTTTGTGAAAAAAAGTTTTCGAAATATGGTTCACATTCCGTTAAAATTTATCGTAGAAGTAATGAACGTGTAGCATTTGTTAATTTTACTAATCCTGATGATGCAAGAAGAGCACGACAAGCTAAATCAGATCTTACCTGGGAAGGGACTCAAGTTTTTCTAGATCCGTAAGTTATTTTTTACTTATATCTAATTCTATTGAATATAATTATTTGAATCTCTAGAGTTTTTTATCGTAAAACTGTTCCAGCTTCTCGACCAATTAGTCCAGGAAGTGTTCATGAACGTTTTACATCAAATCAACGTTCCCGTCATCGATCACCACAACGTCCATCATCACCATTAATTACGTCTCGAAGTCATTCATATCGTCAATCATCATCACGACGTCAGCGTTCAATATCTGCACCACCGACTCCTCCTCCTCCTCCTCCTCGTTCATCACGTCGACATTATTCACCTTATATACCAGTACCACCTGATTTAAATGATTATACTAGTAAAAAATCTAGTCGACAACAACAACAACAACGTTCATCACCATCACCCGTTCGTCGTCATCATAATAAACAACGGAGTCGAAGTCCAAATATTCGTCGAATAATATCAGCACCAACTCATCGAGTTAATTCAGATAAAGATATAGTTGTTCAACAAGAACCATCACGTATATTATTTATTGAAAATCTTGAACGAAATATAACTGAATCAACATTAAAACAACTTTTTAATCGTTATGGATTCATAGAAGAACGTAAAGTGAAATTATATGTATAAAGAAAAATAATTCTATTTATTTTATTTAGTTTATATTATAAAATCATCATCAACATCAAAACGTGTTTCAGCCGTTATTAGATTTGAAAATATGGAAATGGCATATCGTGCTCGTCAAGCAATGGATGGTCACTTAATTGGAGAAACCGTAAGCAAGATTGGCTATGGTGTGTAAATGATCATACTTTTTTTTTCCTACTTTTAAATCCCTTTATCCTTTGTTTATTAATGGCTGTTTAAAAAAAATTTCACACGCTTGCTTACTACTCCGATTTTGTTTTATCAAGGATATATGTATATACTTGATTATATCTTTTCTGTATTGACGTTCATTGCTCTTATCATTTTAGAGATTCTGACTTGAAAAAATTTACATTGAGTGTATTAAATATATATTAATTTAATTGGAGTATTACATAACAATGTTATATTTGCATTTGAGAGATTCATATACATACATAATAATTCATATAGAAAAGATACCAAACTATAACATATACCACTCTCAAAACAATTATAAATGATCATGTCATTTACAGATTATTATTATTCACATATACACTTGACAAAACAAAATGTATGCATAAAAATAATATATGTATATGTCAAGTTGGGTAGAGGTGGTACGTTGGTTATTACATTTTTATTATCTTATTTGATTATGGTACTATATAAAATGGCTTATTCATTTCATTATATATATGTATGAATACACATTGGCCCTATTGATATAATTCTATCCCTCTATGCTTCGTCCTTTTCGTCAACTCTTTCTCTTTCATTCTTGCGCTCTTCTATTTATCCATTCTTATAATAAAAGCCTAATGATGATGGATTGATTAATTGGTGAAAGATATCTAAAGTTTGGTTGATATTTCTTACTATGCATTCATAGGTGATAGAAATATTCTCTTCTTTCTATTCAACAATATCACAAATATCATTGGTTATCTATATTAATATTTATAATTATTCGAGAGTTTACAAAAAAAAACACTATTTTTTCTTTCTCTTTACATATTTAATGGATTATAATCAAGAAGAAGATGTTTATTGGATATGTCTTATATATATTTTTTCAGGCAAAACTGGACCAACTAAACATCTATGGATTGGAAATATACCAAAAGGTATAGGACGACGTGATCTTGAATATTTATTTTCACGTTATGGACAAATTGAAAAATTTAATTATTCACCTGGTAGACCAACATGTAATATTTCATTTGTTGATGTTGAAGATGCAATTAAAGCACGAACAAAATTACATGGTGCAATACGATTACCAAATGGACAAGTAGTTTATAACAAATCTGATTTATCAGTATTACCACGAGATGGTATGAAAATAAAATTGAATTCTATGAATGATGATTTTTTTGTATAGGTTTTTATATTGACTATTATGATCGTTTAACATTGGAAAGTCGTTTTAATAATCGTTCACGACAAAATTCATCGAAGTCACATTCACGTCAAAGTTCGCCTGAATCAGCAGTATCAGATCATGCACATTCTCCGTCTAAAGATGATAATAATGATAATACTCAACCAAATGAAGATGATGTTAATGAAGATATTAAACCTGAAATACATTCACGTTCACCAACACCACCAGTCTTAAATCCTATAAAAGAACGACGATCAACAGATCGTAGCGAAACACCATCTTTAGTAGATTCATCTCCACTAGCTGGACGAACTTTTCATGGCGCATTAGGTTCTTATTTATCACCAACTGATACAGCAAACATAAATAATTTAAATGAATTAATGATACTTTGTGAACAATTGAATGCATCAGCAACACAAAGTAATACAGCTTTGTCAACTGTTTATCCTGTTCAATTTATACTTAAATCTCATGCTTATGATGCACGTATGCATTTTCTTGCTGGAAGTCCAACATTAACTAGTCTTTTACTCGGTATTTTTTTGTTATTGTTTGTAATGAATCTAATCATTTTTATTTATTTAGGTCAACCAGGTGATCTTGTTGCAGCTAAAACTGAATTAAAAATTACCCAACGGCTTCGTCTCGAACAAAATAAACTTGATGATTTAGAAAAACAACTTCGTACTAATGTTACAAATGCATTGAGTGTCAATGGAAATAATTCGAATGTGAATACAAATAGTAGTCGAAAACAATTAATAATTGCAAATCAAACAAAATTTTCTATACTTATTGCAACACCAAAAATACATAATTTAAATAAACCACCTAATCCAACTAAAGATCAAGTAAAAAATGAACAAACTTCACCATCTCGAATAAATGAAAATGATGAACATATTAAAATAAAAGAAGAGACAACGAACGATGATAATGAAGAAGAAATATTACTTTCTCGTTTGATTTCTTATTTAGCTGAGTAAGTAAATTTATGTTAATTTCGAATTCGTTTCCGTGTATATCTAACTATTAAAAATACATTATCCATCGGAAATAATTATCGATATTATTGATAATTGAATTATTTTTTTGTTCAGAAAAGAAGCAGCTGGTGTTATATCCATTCCATTTTATCCAACATATCAAAATGATTATAATCATTCAACTAAACAAGAAACTGCTGCCGTACATATATTTCCTCCGTGTCAATTTAGTAAAAAAATTTTACAAATAATTTGTCCATCAATAAATTTTTCGAAAGATTTACGTTCAACAACAACAAAAATTAATGATGAACATTTAATGGTAGTTATTATACACAGTGAATAAACAATACAAAATTTACTCTTATAAACGAGTACATTGTTTTTTAGTATTTATTATCAAATTAGATAAACTAACTGTGATTATTTAACAAAAAATTTCTTTCATTCTAGGTGAAATAATATTCAATTTAGCATGTACATTTTATTAGTTTCCATTTTTTTTTTGTTTTATTCCGAAAGATATAAACTGACATGTGTTATCTTTTTTGTTATTTTTTTTAAAACTAAAACATTTAAATATTTAAACAAAATTACATTCCGTGTTTTTTTTCTTTCAAGATGACAGACGATGATATATTAACCGATTTAGAAGCTTTCAATGATGCTATGGTACATTTTAAAGAAGCAGTTGATGGACGAGATTTGGAGCGTATGCCAATAATATTTAATCAATTATTAACTATTCTCAAACATATTATTGAA